>CM076974.1:27310203-27520203 GCA_039105355.1 Benthosema pterotum | reverse complement strand
GAAGCGAGGAGGGAGGGGGGGGCTGCCCTTAACGATTATTCAGAGGGCCCGTCCCACAGCCGTATCTCTCCTCCCCAGCACACACACACACACCTCTCTGCATGTTTGTTTTGATACATCAGCGTTTTGATGGATAGGACTTAGATTATGAACTTAAAATGCAGTCTGGAATTTTAAATGTGACCTTGGAACTTAATATGCCAATAGCTACAATAAAAAACACCACAGTGGATAAGGGGAGGGAGTGCATCGCAAACAAACGCCGCACACTTTTGTGAAAGAGCTTTTTACACAAACAAACTGCATCCAGTATGGATTTTCTATTTCCAAACGTTGCTGTGGGCTCCTCTGACATTGTTGACGTATTCTCTCTCTCTCTCTCTCCCTGTTTCTCTCTCTCTCTCCCTCTCTCTCTCTCTCTCTCTCCAGTCGAACGTCTACTCAATGTTTAACGGACACACACTGTGAAAACGATCCACGGGCGACGCTCAACTTTGTACCGCTTAAAGATGAATTTTTCCCTCTTGCCTCTTCAGGAAGTCGGGAGCCTTCTCCCCTCCCTTCAGTGTGCTGCGGTAATTTGTTATGAAAATCTTAGAGCATGCAGCCAAAGCAGAGAGAGAGAGAGAGAGAGAGAGAGAGAGAGAGAGGGAGAAATGCAGGACCACGTTGTTGCAACCCATTAGCTGGGAAAACTGTTTGGTTGAACATTATAATGCAAACCAACCCAGAAAAAAAGAGGAGTGGGGAAGAAGAAGAAGAACAGCCTGGGGAGAGAGATTTAAATATGTAATAAACTAATATTTCATTTATTCCCCCCTCCCCACCCGCCCTCACATGGGAACCTGACCATTTAGCTGCAGCATTCTGCAGCACATCACACTAGCTGCTCTAATGAGTGAAGCCAGAATGTGTCAGAATGTGTGTTTGGAAATGTCTGACACTTATACAAAAATGGGAGTATATACAGTATGTACATTTTTAAATGTGCTATTTATTATTTCAGTTGTTGCGTATTAGATTTCAGATATTATTTATTTTTGTTCTGAACAGTGCATTACGTCGCATGGCCAATTAGTAGATTTTTTTTAGCACAATAGCAACAAAAATAAAAGGTTATATAAAAAATAATATATAGCATTTGTGCTCTTTTAATGATTTCTGTTGCCCTCATTCCTTCATTCAAGGCTGTTCTCTGGGCTTTTGGTCTGCCCTGTTAGAAATGCAATGTGGAGTCTTCTTGTATTTCATTATCCGATTTCTCCACTCTTTTTCTGTCCCGCGTAGAATACAATGGCATTCATTCTTGATGAGGTTGCTGTCACTTTTAATCTCTGTTAGTTCTGGTAAAATGAATGACAGTCGGCCTTGTAATAAATATAACATGCGCTCGCATAAATTTTTCAGGGAACAAGAATGGGAGGCTCCAGTTACTAATTCCTTTTCAAATGTTTAGATTTATGGATTTCTCTCAATGAGAGCATCTTTTTTTTCCTCCAAACTTTGGGTCATGGTGGGAGAGAAGAGAAAAAAAAATATTTCCATCTCATTAACAAGCAATTTAGGAAAGGTCTTTCATGAAAAAGCGAAGTACACAACCATAATCTCCATACTAAAGGACATGCCTTTGATGAATCTCCATGGAATACTTCTGTGCATGTGTGCGTGTGCGTGTGCGTGTGTGTGTGTGTGTGTGTGTGTGTGTGCGCGCACGCGTGCATGTGTGCGTGGGTGCATGTCCATGCATGCGTTTGTGAAATAGCAGGCCTACAAGCTCATATAGCTATGAGCTCATAACTACAAGCAATGAACTTGTAGGTCTGCTATTTTTAATAGAAAAATAGAACCGAAAGGGTTAAAATGACCTACAAGGTTTAAAAGTGTGTGTGTGTGTGTGTGTGTGTGTGTGTGTGTGTGTGTGTGTGTGTGTGTGTGTGTGTGTGTGTGTGTGTGTGTCTGTGCGTGTCTGTGTGTGTCTGTGTGTGCGCGTCTGTACACGCGCATGCGCGGGTGCATGTCCATGCATGCGTTTGTAAATGCATGTGTGCATGCGTGCAGAACATGCACATGTTCCCAACTTGTTTTTTTTTCTCCACATGCAGCACATGCATATTTTTGTTTATGAGTGAAGGCTGGGTCTGTGCGTTTTTTTGCAAGCGTTTCGCGCTCTCTGCGTGCTTGTGTGCACGCGCACAAGTGCAGGCATGCATGTACGGTACGGTACATGAATGCGCTGGCAGCGGGGCTGTGTGTGTGTGTGTGTGTGTGTGTGTGTGTGTGTGTGTGTGTGTGTGTGTGTGTGTGTGTTCCCACCTCCCTGCAGAGATTCTAATTACTGTTGACTCTCATCCCTGAACATGCACTGTTCCTCCTGTCTGGATATCATCACTGACAGCTTCCCTCAACTAACCCTCAGTTCCTCCTTCAGTAAAGGAGGAGAGGCCCCTCTCCTCTCCAACATCTATAGCTTCTCCTCGCAGCCACATCAGCGAAAATTTGGGACACATAGCGGTCCCTCTCGCTCAACGCTTTCCACCTAAAGTGAGATTAATGATGGCTCTCTAATAACTCCTTCATCAGGGGCATCTCTGTACTTCGTCGGAGAAGAAGACATTTTTTCGCTGTAGCACTTTTATCACGGCGAATTAAGTTTTGTGTTGAGTTGGTTTCCCCGATTTCATGGCGAAAATATAGGGGGGGGGTGTGTGTTGGCGGGGCGGACGGGGGGCGGACGAGGGGCCACGAGGAGAGATGAAAACGTTTGGATATGCTCAAAAGGAATCCACTCTCAAAGGGAGTGTGTATCCTCAAAGAAGTCTGGGAATCGGATATTCTTTTTAATGTCTGCATGGTCGTTGAAGACGCCGAAGAGCAACTGTCCTTGTAGCCTAGCGCGGGGGTCCACTGTGCAGAATGTAACGTGGGTCCAGGGTCAACCACTCGGTTTCCCAGACTCACATACATGACATATCCGTACGAAAGTTATGCTGCTTTATTTATTTATTTATATATTCTAAAGTGGGAATACTTTAGCTATTGAAAAATATCAGATCTACAAGCTCACAGCGCGCCACCGAGTGGCGCGCTGCGAGCTTGTAGCTCTGATATTTTTGAAAACCTGTGAAAATGTGACAAATTGTTGAATACATTCTTTCGGCAGCAGCAAATACTTTGAACTATAAAATCGTTGATTCTGGAGTTTTCAGATGGGGGTCTGCAGCCAAATGTTGATAATTCTGGGGGTCCTTGGCAAGAAATATGTTGAGCATCACTGACACAGGGTCCACTGTGAGAACATGTAACGTGGATCCAGGGTCAACCACTTGGTTTCCCAGGCTATCACATATGGGACATACGCGTACTAAAGTTATGCTGCTTTATTTATTTATTCATATATTTTAAAGTGGGAATAACATGAAATTCAACTTTTTATTTTATTGCTTTGTTTTTGGTGCTGCCATGTGTGTGTTTTCTATCCCAACAAATTATCTAGTTTGGACAATCTTTAATGGAAAATTTAATGGAAATTGCTTTCAGAAACAGCTTCTTTGATTTTTGGTCTCATAAGGATGTCATCAACAGTGTGCAATATTACTTAGGAGAGGAATATCTTTACTTTACTTACGAACCCACAGAAATGGTAATATCACTTTACTTAAATCTTGAATCAAATAACAATATATTACACGTTACAATATTACTTTCCCCAAGTCCCTCCTTCCACCCGCAAAGGAATAGAAATGTACAACACAATCAATGTTAGTGATAACTTATGACTACTGCTTGTAGTGTAAGGCATGGGTGCAGAATGCTGCGATGTATTAGGATCTACAAACTACTGCTGTTGATAGCTTGTGAATCTGTTCTATTTTGACATGCAACAACAAGCTCAAAAGTAATAAGTAAAGAGGCAAATGACTTATTACACATTTTGGCAGAGTAATATCTTACTTTACATTTGCTGGAAACAGTAATAATATTACAGTAATATGTAATATTTAATTAGTTACTGCCCAAGACTGGTCATCAATGCACCCTGCTTTGTAGCCTATACTTCCTCCTCTCCTTGAGGCTTCAGTTCCAAATTTGCATTTCCACTATAATGTCCACCAATGTTGTTTTTCCAAGTTGACATGGAATTTAAACAAGCCTGGTTTTATCTATCATCAGTATTATAATGACTCTACTGCAAAATACCCTCCATATCAGTGCCCACCACGACCTCAGGACATTGTGGTACAGGTACTGCAGCTAAACTGTCCATAAAGAAATGACAAGGACTGGTTATATCAGTAGTGATTAAGACTACAGCCATTAGAAATAAGTTCATATGATATCAAGTATTAAAAACTATTTTAGGAATGCATGTTATTTGCGCTTTAGCGCCATGAGAGAAGTTAACTGCTAGTTAGAAAACGCTCATCCATGTCATCGGAATGTATTTGTTTATTTTTGGCTAAACATGTCTTATATTCTGAAAAAGTGTCCTTGACCCCAACTATTTAAAACTTTAGCACCATATGCGCTTAACATGCCACAATGTGTTGCATAATATGGGCGTCTGTGAATGAAGCATATTCACACCGTAGTGACTTCAGCTGACAACGTGAAGATATGCAGCATGTACCATACAGTAAGGTTTTGCATGGCAGTATAGTGTAGAGTATTCCAACTTGGGAGATATCCACAGGAATTACTTCATTATTATTGCCTTTCAGGGAAGAACAGTGTGGACAGACACCGCTCCGTGACATTAGGTTTTAGTAGAAATGTCAGTGAGAATAATTCAGAGATAAGGAAAAGCTAATAAGAAGGGTTAAATTCATGGCACAGAAAAAGTCTTAAAAAAAAAAAAAAAAATCCAGCTTGGAGCAAATGCCAGCCATACTTTAGCCATACTCCTTATTAGGAACGACTGCTTCTGACGCTATGAATCACATTTCCAAGATTCCTACTCATCTTTAAAGACAAAATCATTTGAATTATGAGCATGGCAGACATTGACAGAGGATATATATCAGATATATATTTTTTTCTTTTTTCTTCTGGGCTTTTTTAATGAGCTAAAATCCCCACTTCTTGCCATTTCCCTGCCTTAATTGATGATTATGTTGTTACACAGTAGAAGCACTTCACCCTCTCCTCCCAGTCATTACGATATAGACAGGCAGCTCTCTTGAAGCTTCAAAGGCAGGATGGAGTGATTTAAGCTCAATTCAGCCATCCCCTGGCCCACAGGTAAACCACCCCCCCTCCTCCTCCCCCCTCCCCGTAAACAGTGAATGCTAATCGCTAATTAGCCCTGTGGCTGAATCAGACAATCTCTGTTTGAGCTGACCGCTGTTACGGTCCTGCTTAAGGGCATGTTGTATATCTTTTGACGGCCCAATTAGAAATTCAGCAGCAGAACCATAAGGCAACCTCGCCATGAATATTTAAAAAGGACTGCCAACAGACAAGCCGCGCAAAGGGGGCACTGAACCACATGTCATGGAGAGAATATTAGGCAAGTAACTTCCAATCAATAGCGTCTTGATCTTCTCTGCATTAACGTTGATGATTGCCGCATTTCTACCGTCCTGTAATGGAGGAAGACTGGCGGTCAGGGTGATGAGGCGGCCAAAGCAATAAGGGTCAGGTGCACACTGCTGCTACATGTCCAAATTAAGTCTCCGGTGGACACGGATGCCGGTATCTGACTCAAAACATAGCCGGCACTCAGGAATCAAACTCCCGCCTCGGTGGTTCAACTCAATCTGAAGGGACTGGCAGGTCTGTGCCACTGCCAGCGAATAATTAGGCTACTGTCCTTCACAATATGTCAGGCTAACTGACTGAGGAAATGCAGCGCGCTCTCTCTCTCTCGCCGCACCTTCCCTTCCCTCCACTCCACTGCTGCATACAGAGGAGTGAATATAGAAGGCAGGCTGTGTGCTGCTGACTCAGTCTTATATAGCGGTGGAATACGGTGGAACCTATGCCGTGTCAAACGCCTTGACGTTACAAAGCACAACAAAGCCATATCGTTATCAATGTTGTACAGGTGGTGTGACAGAAAATTGCCACACTCCATATTGGCAAGTGATAAGTGGATCTGCTGATGTTGTATATTTTTGTCAACTTCCATCTATCCTATTCCTGGTGATAATTAATTTTCTGCATTCCTGAAACACGAACGGAGAGCCTGAGTGAGTAAAAAAAATGCCCGTAACTTCTTCTTGTGGTGCACGTGTCAGTTACAGGTTGGGTGTTATATGGTAATTGCCATTTTTAACGCAAGAGTCGTGACACCCTGAATTGATTCCTTCATATTTTACAAATAACACCGTTAAACATTGTGCTACCTCACGTAATAATTTCAGTGAATAACAGAAGTGAACTTTTTTTCACGTTCCTGTTAAAGACAGACGTCTTGCAGAGGGGGTGTGAAACAGCTCCGAGGAACAAAATGGAGGAATCCTGGGGTTGTTTCAACGTCTTAACCTACAATTACTACTCGGCGGATATTTTCCTGCAAATTTATGCCGCTAAAACCTCCTCAGCACTTCCGGAAAACTATATTTAGTTGCCCCGTGGTACATTTCTCCAACACGGCTGATCAAAAGTCTGCGATTCCCATGCTCAGACTCCAGTCGGAGCGCAGCAACGTTACGTTGGATGGACAGGCAACAACAAGTGTAAACCTCTCACCCTCCACTCACTTACCCATATCACTCCAGGCAAATTGTTTTCGCTCTGGACCCCTCGACGGCAACTAAAGGCCCACCTGCTCATCCAATAACAGCAAATCAAATCACAGAGGCTTCCCCTTTCTGGGTTTCAAAGGGACATTCTCCAAGTTGATTCTTTTCATTTAATTCCTGCAAAGGGGTATAAGACCCCCCCCCCCCCCCCCCATCATCCACACAACCCATCCACCCCCGCCCTTTATCTCGCTAGTGGAGGGGTGGGGGTGGGGGGGTAGAGGATTATCGATTTGCACTCAAACAGTGGGCCAACCTAAAAAGCCCCAATGAATTGTCACTCATTATTGAAATTATCAGGCACTAATTAAACTGGCAACCCTAAGCCCCCTGGGCTGTGCTCATCTCCAACTGAATTTCAGCTCCTCAGACAGTAATAGGGAGGCAGCATTAGCTGCTACTGGATGCTAATGAGACCTGGAAGCTGTCTCTCCCTCTTAGGGTTTTCACAGAAGCAACCACTGAATGTGAACCACAACTACAGTGCAGCGCTGTTTGTGAACGCTTGATTGGCAGAATGAGAGAGAGAGAGAGAGAGAGAGAGAGGAAAAAAGAGAAAAGGGGGGAGAGAGAGAGGGAGAGAGACAGAGAGAGGGGTGGGGATGGAGGGAGATAGGGAGAGAGAATGAGATTTAAGCTGGTGACTGGTATGAAACTGGATGTTCCGCTGAGTACAGTCAATGTGAACAGTTACATTCAGCAATAATTTTAGGACATGAATTTGAAAGATTTTGAGCTTGAGCTTTTGGCACATAAAGCCCCCCCCCCCTCCCCCCTCTCGCACACACACACAGCCCCCGTCTAACTCTTTCTTGGCAAATATCTGCCTCGCTCTGCCTCCGTATCTCTCTCTCTTATGCCCGCACTTAAGTTGTCGCTTTACTCCTCGTGCTCTGCTCTCTTTCGCTTCTCTTCTTCTGCGAGTCAACGCGGCTCCAGCGAGAGTCTGACTGACTTTATCACATGGTACACAGCTTGTTAATAACTTCCTCTGACAATTGCTCCTCATCTTTGCTGATGACCAGGGGGACAGCCATGATTGTCATGTTTGTAGGGGAAGAAAGACTCTAAACAATGATGTCACGTCAGCCTCTCTATTAAAAGACTTCATATTTTGCGCGGCATAATTAATACTCTTGGGCATGCCGCTTCCAAGTTGGCACTCCAGGCAAAGGGCTGCCACTCACCTGATAATTATTTTTGGAAACGGAGCCCAAATTACAGTGATTGACAAACGCAACAAAGCAGAGTCTGCCTCGAGCACTCTGAAGAAAGAAATGAGAAAATAGTTAACTGGATAATAATGCACTTTCAGAGTGGAATTAAACTTTAAGTAGCTTGGCCTTTCATGACTTAAAATGTAACTGCAGCTGGGGTCAAATTATTTAGCCCCAGCATCCTCTTAAAAGGAAGACACACACACACACCAGAGAGGCCTTTATAGCAGTGATTAAAATTCTGCAGTTGCTTAGTACAAGTAAGTGCATTAGCTTTTCACATTAACCTGGCATGAAATAAGTTTGGAAAAAAATCTATTTTTTGCCAGAGATCTTACCCTGAGCTGAACATGCGCGCCGTATATACTATAAAAGGCATTGTTGTGTTCAGATGTTATTCTCTACAGTGCCATGCTGTGTGAGTCAACTGTCATGTTACGATGTTGGAGCGCCCTCAGATGTCACAGTCGACAATACATATGAACGCAAGCGTGGCTTTTGCTCTGCCACTCTCAAAAAAGGAAAAAACAGTTGTCAGCCCTTCGGGTTGCATCCATTAGATGGTGGATGTAGCACGGCGACATGCCTGCATGCTTTTTACACCTCTCCCCTGCGCGACGCGTAAATCAGCCACTCTGTCATTCTACCTCGGAAGCGAGGGGGAGGAATTATGTCAAGTTATTTGTTTTGTAGCAAAATGAAATATTTATCGGGAGTGAACACCTACCAGGAACAGACGATAGGCCAGGGTGCTTCATCTTCCCAGCTTCATATTTGGCTTCCACCTCCGCAAAAGGCCAAACCATGTCCTGAGGGTTTTCAGTAATTCAGGGAAGTCCGCTAGCTTTTGAATCCACATTTCAAAGCCTAGCACTGAACTGAACTGCAGGACAGTGCTGGAACTGGTGGGGAGACATGTGTGCACACAATCTAACCCAATTACACAACAATCTACTGTAATTTCCGGACTATAAGCCGCACCTGAATATAAGCCGCACCAGACAAGCTTCATGTTAGAGCAGTGTTTTTCAACCTTTTTGATCCCAGGGCCCACTATTTATTCAGCATTTGAGCTACAGACCACCATTTGATAACATTTTCACCCCACAGAACCCAAAACTAAAGATTTATTTTGGTTTTGTCCACAATTCCAGGATGGATTTTCGCAAACAAAACAGGCAAAACATAGATGACTTATTAATTAAGTGGTGCTAATTTAGATGGTGAATATCATAACTCTTGAGAGCGTAAACATGGAACCAAATGGACCCGCAAGGGTCCATTTGGTCCCCGGACCACATGTTCAAAACCCTTGTAAAAAAAAAAACACACCTGTAAAAATCCATAGATTGGCCTCTCCGTTGTATAAGCAGCAGGGTCAAAAGCATGTGAAAAAAGTAGCGGCTTATAGTCCGCTACTTTTTTGTGTCCGATGGACTCCGCGGTAAATAACTTCACGCTCCTTTATTTTTCCGTGTTTCCAAATTGGTCTTGAAACGTGATTTACCCTCTTGGTAATGAAGCAAGATGGTTGATTTGTGTCTTTTTGCGGTAAGAGGGAGGGGAGGGGGGGATGGAGTTTTCCACGTACACGCCAGGCCTTGAAAAAGATGTTAAGCTACAGGCGCGGTCGTTGCCCAGTCATCACAGGGGGTTATTTTGTTTCCCCTCATGACACCCAGCGCACACATCATTTACCATAATTTAAGTTTGAAATACTAGTTTTAGTGGGGGAAACAGAAAGATTGATGGAAAGCCATGCGGGGAGAAAAAACACCGACCCGAGGAGGAAACATTAAATCCTGTTAAGTAAAATCATATTTTAGGTCTATTTAACAGAAACAAACTCTGACAGGAAAACCATGACATAGTAGTGTGGTTTTCGAAAAGCAGGCGCTCAAACCAAATTCCTCCACTTCGGGTCTTAGTGGAGGAAATGCTTTTCATGGCACGGAGGCATGAGCAGGGTGGTGGAAATGGAAGTATTATTTCTGCGTACTCCAAGCGGAGCACTTAAACATTTATATTATTGATAGTAGTGAAACTGGTTGGGCCCCCTGCCCCGTGTCCTTCGGTACGTCATTAACTGGGTTTCAACAACAGCTTCCACCTCTCCCGTCCCTTTGCTGGGGAATCCATTACCGACACGAGAATGCTAAATACATTAGCAGAGAGGGGGGAGGATCGTTGTCTGTTGCTGTAAGGGCTCTCGTTTGATCATGCAACGCATGTCACGCATTACAGTTACAACCCTTCCGTATTGAGTTGGTGTCATCGCCAGCCCAGACTTCCCCTTGCCAGTAGGCCTGTACCTGGAAAACTCTGTTTTTTTCTTCTTTTTTTTTGCTGTAAGGGCTCTCGTTTGATCATGCATGCGGGCGACGCATGTCACGCCGGGTTATTCCCACAGTTAATATTCTTTCATAACCCGCCATGCGAGCCGAACTTGATTATTTTGGCACCTGGGCAAACAGCTCCGGCTTTTCAGGTGGCGCGCATGCGGTATCAGAGAGACCCCCGGCCACCAGGGTGATCCTATTCGCTGAAAAGGCAGGGGTTTCTGGCGAAAAAAGACTCAGCACCTTAGAGTAATGATGCTGGGGGTCTATACTCTGTGAGAGCGTGGGCATAGCGGTGTTGCATTAGAAATGCATGAAGGGCAATAGGTGGTTACCTCGGGTCTGCTCCACCCCATTTATATTCCATCAACTGATATCAAAGCAGGAAAATGTTTTTGGAGAGGGAGAGGAAAAAGAATGGGGGAGGGGGGGAGGTGTATATTGAAATCTCAGTATATCAACAAAACATGCAAAAACGCGGTTGTCAAATATTGCTGGGCATGTGCAAAAAAAAAAAAAAAAAAAAAATGCAGGCGACAGTTCTCCAAGTCGACGTCTACCACAGAAGGCGAGAGGCGTATCGTTGGAAGCCCCGAACAGCGGCTGGGATGAAGTGTGGCTTGGGTAACAAATCTTTCCTTTAACTAAAAAAAAGCACCAGGATTCTTCCTTTTTTTTTTCTTTTCACATTGCCGTCTCATTACCAGTGTCCAGTTGGCAGAGGAGTGAGAGTGTGGTGCCCAGAATTAAGGCCTGAACCTGGGCAACTTTCCTGCTGTCCACCCACCCTCTCTCTCGCCTCTCCGCTTTCTCCTCTCAGAGACTTGGTGCTTACTTAATCATGATTAATCGCTGCCTGGATAATCAGATACAACATCAAAAGGTTGGAGATGACAGTCCAAGGACACTTGGGAGGAAACAAGGTATACCAGGCATTCATTAGCTTTGGCATGGCAGTCATACATTAGCCCATAACCCTTTATTGTCCTAATTAGGCTAGAGGAGGGTTGCTAGCATTAGCACCGACCAATATTATGCACATACATTCATACGGATATTAGTTTACCTCAGCCTTCAACTTGCACACTGCAATGCACCCATGAAAGCCCCATTATGTCCAGCGCTTTTAGGACAGTCTCTCTTTTCTACCCTCCCCTACCCTCCGCCTCTCTCTTTCTCTCTTTCCCTCCTTCTCTATCCAGGTAGCAGTTTGTCGGTGGAGCTCTTTATGTGCTGTTCACATGTAGCCACTAAGCCTGGGCCGGTGCCGCCGCTTTTTGATTTACAATCACTTGCTTGGAACAAACATAACACAGGCTTCCCCTTCTCTTCTCCATTATTTTGCTCATCTCACTTCACACTGTGAGGTGCAACCCATAGGCCTACTGTACTGTATATTTCATTTCTACCTCCCTCCCATCCCTCCCTCCTCTCTGTTTTTAAGTCTCCCTGGATGGAGCCTGGCTTGTGGTGCACCATTTTCCCAGCTACAGTAGCAGTAGTGCTGGGCCCTGTTCAACCCCATTATTTCTGGGAGCCAAATTCCCATGGTCCCAGGAACAGGCGTGCCAGCTCTGCCTTCTTGGCTCTCTTCCCTGGTATTGTTTCCTTTGTTACATCCAGAGCTGCATTTCAGCCTGTTAATGTTTGCGCTGGGAGGTCCAAATTCCCAGTGTTCAGCTTTAGAAAAGGTAACTTGAAGTTCAGAATGCAACCACTTATTTCTTTTTTTTTTTTTTCCGCTGGGCAAATTATGTCCCCCCCTCCTCCCTTTTATTTATTTTTTTTTACATTTGTGTTCTTTTGTTGTGTTATAGGTGTAGGACGTAGCAATGCTATAAACCTGTTCCAGATAAAATTCCTATGTACAGCGAATCAAGCCATAAATACTGTCTGCAAATGGTTTAAATGTCTCCAACGCCAGGCGCATTTGCTCTCACGTACATCACAATCATTAGCGCCATGTTAGGCGAGAGGAGCAGACTGGACCGTACATCATTCATTTCTTTAAAGCCACTTTTAAATAGGATAATCAACTTCAGATCCGACAGAAACAGATTCAAATCAGGCATCATGCAGGTTCTGACAGACATCCCACTCATATCTGTGTCTGAAATGCTCAGAGCGTAATCATCAGGATATTTTGCAGAGACACTGATAGAGGCTGAAGTGTGGGGTGTGAATATAATAGTGTTTTGTGGAGCTCTCCATGGTGATGAATAAGCAGATTGCCAGCTGCCAGATAAAAGCCTTGCACGCACGCGCACACACGCGCACACACACACACACACACACACACACACACACACACACACACACACACACACACACACACACACACACACACACACACACACACACACACACACACACACACACACACACACACACACACACACACACACCAACACACACACACACACACACACACACACACACCAACACACACACTCACACTCACACTCACACACACACACACACACACACACACACACACACACACACACACACACACACCCTCAGTAGTAGTGTGCATGATATCTCCACAATAAAGGTTGTCATAAAAGTATCACCACTTATGACCTGCAGGCTGGATTCTACAAATGCTTTCTAAGTCAGTGTTCTCACAGCAAATAATATAACATACAACTTGTAATATATCATTTTGTATGTCTACCGTTTTTGAATAGCCAATGCAACTCATCTAAAATGACACAGCTTCACGGTTTTATGGGTTAAAGTTGAGATAAAATAAACATTGAGGACCTCTATACAATTACATACAAATACAGATCTATTTATTTGTATTCTCATGAAAATCAAATCATGTTTTTTTTTCCTGTACAACACCACTCACTTAGGCAACGAACCATTTTAAACTCACGTGATCCACGCAATCATTTATTCATGTTTGTTCAACATGGCGGATATGGCGGTCTGTGTCAGTCCATCATGCCTCATAGTCATGATGTAGCAGGTGGCTACAGCCTCTGTCGTGATGGCCTCCAAAGTCTAGTATCTGCCCCCAGACTAAGGGGATATCCCTTCGGTCTAGTGGTTAAGATGTTGGACTTTCACGCGGGAGACCCGGGTTCGAATCCCGGGCGTTACAATGAGACGATTCATTTATAGTCATCTTCCATACCGATATGAAGATCCTGACACCAAGGTTATTATAGTTATGGATTTTTCCTTTTAGTTAGTATTGACATTTTATTTTCTAATTAGTTTTTAGAGTGGGTTTGCTAGTTTTTATTTAGTTCCTATTTTGATGAAAATATTTAGTTTTACTTAGTTGTAGTTTAGTTATAGTTTTAGTTTATTTTATTTTTTCTGTGCTTTGGTTGTCAGGTATAGGATTAAAAAATGTGCTAAAGTAGGAAAAGGTTGGTAATCAACCCCTTCCCATGATTGCACTCTCCCACAAGAACACAATTTGTACCCTCAGTGTTATGGAACTCAGTAGCGGATAGAACATCTAGAAGCACCTCCTCCTCATGCTGGTCACCAAAACATTTTGAATTTAAAAGCTTCATAAAACTAAGGGTATTTTGGGTATAATTTCAGTTAGTTTTAGTTCATTTTCTGAACTGAATTACAGTTTTAGTTTAGTTATCGTTTTTGCATTCATTTTTAGTTTTTATTAGTTTTAGTTAGCTCAAATGTTTTTTGAATTTTAGTTTTCATTTTTAGTTAGTTTTAGTTAACTATTATAACCTTGCCTGACACTGACCTCATCAAACCCTGGATAGCCATACATGGAGAAGACTGAATCATCACCTAGATCTGCACAGAGCCTGGCCATCAACTCTACATCTGACCTCAAACCCTTACTGTAGATCTCCAAATAGAGCTGATCTGTTCTGACATTCCATATGTTGATCTTCCCCACCTGACCTTATGAGGTGCCAGTCAACGAAAATGTTAATACTGAAGAAAAAATAGCCACATATTTGTAGCTGCCAGTCTCCATTGGGTCCCCAAATGCAATGTGGCCCTCTGGAGTGGCTTTTAAAAATCAGTAGGCTACAGTGCAGCATTTTCCATTATATGAGCATATGTAACAAAGAAACCCCAAAAATGGGAACAGTTTCATTGTTGTGTAATTTGATATAGACACTCCAAAAATATAGACACTCCATAATGACGTGTAAAGGCCCACACCAAAAGCCAACGTAAATTAAGCTGACCTGTTTTTGTTCCCATTTCTGAATTGTCCTCCAATTGTCTAACAACTAGCTTTTAAATCTCATTTATGTGACATCCATACAGCGTATTACTCAGTTTAAAATTAATCTACATGCCAAAATATGAATATGAAAACGTTATTGGTTAGAAATAAGCCTCATAGTCAACTACTAGAGCTGTAAACAAACTCCATGCTTCCACACATTTTCAAAAATTTCTTGAGTGTAGAAATGGAACTAAATGGTCCTGTAGGGTCCATTTGTGTTCGTTTTTGGCAGCTTGTGTCGCAAAAAAAAAAAAAAAAAAAAACATTATATTTCGGTAGTAGGGATGAGTTTTAGTCATAAAGTAAGAATCCTGTTAAACTGTGATTTAGGATATCACTCGATGTGGGATAACACACAACCCTTTTATACAGCATGCACATCATGTATCCTTGTGATGTCATTGCCAATATGAAAGGCATATGTACATGCACTGTGCACCAACAACCCAGCAATACAGTCTGCCTTGTTCCTATGGAACATAACAGCCAATGTAGAGCGCTATGACAGCAACACCCTATCACAGATCATCAACAACTCTTAAAGAACAGCGACAAAACACAGCAGACATCAGCCCACATGAGTTAATTATTCCAAATTGGAATAATTGACCAAATTGATGACTGTGAGTGATATGAAAGTCCCCAAATGTCTAGCACATACTGCACTGTCGTGTACATGTAACATTTTTCAATGACTCAATATCTTTAACAAACATCAAATACACCATTACTTTTTAAATTATAGTTATAGAGGCCAAGCATAATGTATTTATCCATATCGTCACCTTCTTAAAATAATCGCCCAAGTAATTTTTTGGCAATTTTTTGCGATATACTGTATATTATACAGTATACTGTATAATACACAGTATATCGCAAAAAAATGTTTGCGATATACTGTATATTATACAGTATACTGTATAATATACAGTATATCGCAAAAAATGGCCAAAAAATTACTTGTTTGGTAATTTTTTAAGAAGGTGGCGATATGAGCCTTATTAGCGTGGGATCCTTTTAAAGCATGTCAGGAGGTCGCCCCGGTGCCTCTCCCATGGCGCCCCAGGCAACTGCCTAGTCTGCCTAATGGCAAAAACGCCCCTGGAAGGAAGGAAGGAAGGAAGGAAGGAAGGAAGGAAGGAAGGAAGGAAGGAAGGAAGGAAGGAAGGAAGGAAGGAAGGAAGGAAGGAAGGAAGGAAGGAAGGAAGGAAGGAAGGAAGGCAGACATGCAGGCCACACCAGCCACAAACCAACCTACCCTATCACAGATCATCAACAACTCTTAAAGAACAGCGACAAAACACAGCAGACATCAGCCCACATGAGTTCATTATTCCAAATTGGAATAATTGACCAAATTGATGACTGTGAGTGACATGAAAGTCCCCAAATGTCTAGCTTGAACTTTAAAATGAAACAGAAATCTCACACATAATGTAGGATACGTGAAGTGACCAAGAGGCACAAAACATACACATACTGTTCATCCGCTACTGTTCATCCATTGCAACTCTGCTGCGTTCAACGACAGACGACTCAACACACAAACTGTATATTTACATAAGGATTCAATTCCAGAACCACAAACCGCAACTTAACATATTCGGCCATTAGTCTTGGGCGGTATTGATTTTTTAATATCGGTATTGATAACGTGTTAATTAGTTCGATATTACCGGTATTGACCACTAGATGGCAATGGCGTGCAATCGGGGCCGGAGACGTTCCAGCAGTCACCTAGTTCTCAGAATTGCGACATTGAGGGGTCAGAAACTGAGTGCTGCTGTTCAAGCAGCCTAAATAGGGTATATTGCCCAAGACTATTGGCCATTTAAGTTCTTGTGCAACAGTACAAGAGCTTCAATCACATTTCATACACATCACAGCAGCAGCAGCAAAACGAAAGGTTCCTACCTTGAGCTGTCTGTTCCCAAGCTGTCTCTCCCATGGATGAGTCCTCCGCCGGTGTCTCCAATCCAACCATGCTTTCTGGTGTGGAAAACGGCGTCATTTCCCGTTAGCACTCACACTGAGTGGCAAACTACTCTGATCATGCCCAACATTGTCAACTCAGACTTAGGCCATCTGCTGGACGATGGATGGATGGGCTTCAGGCAACAATCTATGTATGATCTGGAGTTCATTGTGAATGGCAGCATCAACCTTTTTAGCATGCAGACAGTACAGTCTATAGACACCAAGCTGTACAGCAGTACAGTATTCTGCTCCAGCGAAGACATGGACAGCTGTGCGTGTGTGTGTACACCCTGGGGTAGGTTGACAGGAACACCATAAGCCTTGAGTGCCTGTAAGAAAGAAGGAAAGAAAGAAAGAAAGTTTTTGGCCAATCAAATCATTTCTAGGAAGAATATAATATAAATCACTTCATTAAAGGTCTATGTCCGATATAGAAAAAAACTTGATATGCAAACTCTTGAGTGACACCTTTCATACAAGCCACTTTACAAGAAAAATACTATGGATTTTAGATCTGTTTTGCTAGTCATATACTATTCTTATAAATTACAAAATTATATACGTTTCACTTTACAACAGAAAATACTATATCTTGTATATCTATTTGGAATGTCATACAGTATAATTCTTGTAAATCACAAAATTATATATGTTTTAGCTCCATAGACATTTGTGCTATTCAGCTTCAAACACTTCCAATATTACTTTCAAGTCAATCATTAGATTCAACACCCAGGATTTCATTTTCGTCCAAGCCTGGACTACATCGTTAGCCAACGTGGCCTAGAAGGGGGAGTCTACCCTCCCAGGTGGGCGGCGCTTGGTGAGATCCAATCAGGTCTACCGGTATTTTCCATCCGAGTTGGTCCCCGCCTTTCTAGGACAAAATGCTTTCAAGTTTGCTCAGACTAGTCAAATATTGGTAAGTAATCAGTTACTGTAAGTATGAGTTTTCACAAAATTCAATGCAAATGTCTAACAATTTATTCATGAAAATTAAGCAATAAAAGTATACAATCCAAGTTCACAAAAACGTGTTTGAGCACTGCACCGATTCCCATTAAGACCTCAATCGCGGCTCCGTGCTCGCACATGTGCATGCGGGCACAGCCTTGCTCATAAACAGAATTATGTGCGATTGTAGACCTACAAACATGATGCATACATGCAAATTAACTCACCTGGAGAATAAATGACCCATGCAGTTTGTCACAATAAGTGTTTCAACTGTTCACTCCCAAGTTGTTTATTTCACTCTTTACTTCCGAACATAAAGAAGCTTGTAACGGGAGACCCCTGTCTGTATAACTCAGGTGTAGGGGAAGGGGTGGGGAAACATAGGATTTTAAAGAGCCCACTACTTACGGAGTTCCAATAACCTCCACTCACATTACTCACAATGCTTTGCGGTGGAACAAGTGAGCTTGACGATCTAATATTTTCAAAATATATTTTAATATATTCCAGATATTTTTCATTTGTGTAAAAAGAACATTGAATGTCAAATAATATAGTACCCAAATACAAGACGACTATATTTTTAGGGTATATATTTCCATTGAAAAAACAAAACAAACAAACAATTATATTCAGGTTTCATTTATCACTCTCAAGTTAAATTATATTTTAGCATCTGAATTAGGCTACGCAATTTTCTAGAATCTATACACAATTCGAAAATGTAGAAGAATTGTTATTTTGACCAACGTTTGCCAGTTTATCTCTCCTAAATTGTGGACTTGAAAATCCTTAATTTTATAATTGAATTGTTTACAACTGACATTTTTTTCATCTTTTCAACTTTTTTTTGCCACCAGGGGGGGAAGTGCCTCCCTAGAATCGCCAGTGCATGGTAGGTAGAGTCAGAGCAGCAGCAACGAATGCGTATGGTTTCGACTTTTGAATTATGAATTTCAAAACACAAACAATAATAACCTGTAAGTTACCTGTAGTAGTTCTGTTTCAAAAGCTGTTTCTCTTCTCTACACTTGTTGGCGCTTCCTCTTTCTCAGTGTTCGCCTGTCTTGTACTACTATGTTTGTTCATTCTACTTTCCGGTGGAAAGTAGAATGCAGCTGCTTATCATTGTTAATCAACCCTCATGTGTTGGTGTTGTCATCGGTTGTTTACCAGTTCCCAGAGCCATCTAGTAGAAGAGTTGCGACATTGAGGGGTCAGAATTCTAGCGCTCGAGCGCCGTTTATGCAGCCAGAATAGGAACAAAGTAGAGATGGAAATGCATTGTTTTCAACGAGCGCGGCTCATATAAGGGCTGTTTTATGCATGTTTTCAACGTGTCAACGGTATTGTACTGTAACGCTGGGATGTTGGCCGAGTCCACTGCATTTCTGCCTACTTCAGGTCCAGGACTTGTCCCTATTTGTTGTCCCCAGTCTAAGTAAAAGAGCCGCCATTGGACTGGCCCCATGAAGTGGACGGAATTGTCGTACTCTGGCTCTGCTGGTCGCGTCACCACCACCACCAGGCCTTCCGCCTGGGAAAAGTTGGAGCAGCACAACGCTATTTAGCCAGAGCGGGAACGCAGATGCGTCCAGGCAGGTTAGAACTTCCCACATTTTGTTAACAATATGTCAAATGTTTTTGAGTGTAAACATGAAACCAAAAGGACCCAACAAGGGTCCATTTGGTTTTATTTTTACGCTCTCAAGAGTTACATCTAGTTTACCCAGTGTTGCCAACTTGGTGGATTTGTTACTATATTTAGCTTGTGTTCCAGACCCCCCTAGCTCAAAATTAGTGAAAAAATCCTGCTTTTTTTGCTGGTGAGTTGGAGCGAAATTGGTTGACAGGCACCAGAGATAAAACCCTTGTTTTTCACCATTTTTCCTCCTTCCTTACTAGAAAGAAGCATTGTTAACCAAATGGTCCCTTATAGATCTGTAACTCTTGAGATTGCAAAATGAAACCAAATGGACGCTTGCGGGTCCATTTGATTTCATTTTGCGCTCTCAAGAGTTAAATTATAATTATTCAAACATGTAGAAGAATTGCCATTTTGACCAACATTTTGCCAGTTATCTCTCCTAAACTAGTCAGAGAGACTAAACTCAACATCAAATGGTGGTCCTCTATGGCTAAAATGCTAAAATCAATTGGTTAACCAACTTAGCTGGGGACCACCTGGAACCATCTCAAGGACCACTGGTGGTCCCCGGACTACTGGTTGAAAACCATTGATCTACATCAAGGTGCCTGCTCTTCCTATTAGCTTCTGT
Source organism: Benthosema pterotum (assembly GCA_039105355.1). Taxonomy (NCBI): domain Eukaryota; kingdom Metazoa; phylum Chordata; class Actinopteri; order Myctophiformes; family Myctophidae; genus Benthosema; species Benthosema pterotum. The sequence goes on along the minus strand of CM076974.1, from coordinate 27,500,457 downwards.
TGGCTACTTGGCTTGTTGTTTTGAACTACCTTTTTTAACACTATACCCTATGCCTGGCTGAGCTAATATGGGAATGCCAAAACTTTTACCTTTTGGGCACTCCCAAAGTCCCAAATTACCTTTCCCTTATAAAAAGGTAGCCGCAATGCAACTCTAAATTCTTTTTATATTTGGAATTGAATCTAGAGTTGCAATTCCGTCCATTGACTCCTCCATTAGAATTTTTTTCTGAAATTTCATCTGTGCTCTGAATGTATATTAAACGTCAAACTCACCAACTTTGCAGCTGTAGAGAAAGCTTGAATTATCCTCAAGCTGCCATTGTGAAAACAAGAGCTGAGGGCAAATGCTTGTTTTATACACCAACACACACCTGGTGCACACCTGGTTGGTGCACACGCAGTATCGCCACCTGCTGTTTGAAAAGAGAACAGGCTTACCAATAAAGTATGACATTTGTTCAGTCACAGTGTTTTAAAGTATTATGTCACATGGTTACATTCCCACCCCCTTATCTCTAAATGTCTTGGATGAAATGAACAATGTGGCCACCATTGTAAAATTCATGCGGTGGATTTTTATGGCACAAAAGCTTTCCAGATCAGAAGAGGATAATTCAAGCTTTCTCTACAGCTGCAAAGTTGGTGAGTTTGACGTTGTTAAATACAAGCAGATCACAGATGAAATTTCAGAAAAAAAATTGTGATGGGGGAGTCAATGGACGGAATTGCAACTCTTGATTCAATTACAACTATAAAAGAATCTAGATTTGCCTTGTGGCTAATAAAAAGATAGGCTAGGGAGCCATCTCTTTGTCCAAGAGACTCGTTAGCGCTATTCTATTAATTTTAATGTAATTATAAATGTTGTTATATTTATATTTATACTCATATTTATGTTTCATTTTAGAGAATTTAGAGAATTTCATTGGCTATGCAAAAACAATAATTGTAATAGACCTGCGCAGTGACATCACCGCCCTGGTTCCAGAAGTGGATTCCCCATTCATTTTTCTCAGACTTTTAGAAAATGGTTAATGAAAACATGATTGCGCCGCGGACAAAACCAACTCGGGTTGTGACAAATCATGACAACAAACACAATGTTATCATATATCTAATTAGCAAGAAGTACAAAACGGCAGGATACAACACTTTTTGTCTTGTTCTTCATCTTAGAAATTATTTGATTGTCCCAAAAGATTGTGTGTGTCATCATGATTTGTCACGACCTGAGTTGGCTATGTCCGCAGCGTAATTGTCTTTATATTAATCATTTTCGAAAAGTCTATGAGAAAAAAAAGTCTATGGGGAATCCACTTCTGGAACCGGGGCGGTGACATCACTGCGCAAGTCTATTGGCCAAACTGAGATGATGATAAGAGTGCCCCTCACTTCACGGGTGAGGGGCATGGGATTTTATTATTTTAGTTATGGTTATTTTATTTTTCTGAGGACAAGCTCTATGTTCTGATAGTGTTTGTTCATTTACAAGGGTCCTGGCCTCCCCATCACACCAGCTTTTTTTTAGTAAACAGAAAATACAATTTCAGGTCAATTCTCAGGAGAGGATACAGGATAAACGAGTACAATTGGAATTGATGAAACTAAACACAAACAGAGACAATTGGAACGGGAACGTTAATAAAATTTGAGCTAAGAAATGGGTTCTTTCTCCTGATTGGATGACATTTGTAACCCCACCGGAAAATTCACTTCTCCTCCCCTTACCGTTTTCAGGCCTTTTGATACCAGGGCCAGCTTTTTATTCAGCATTTTAGCCACGGACCACCATTTGGGGACATTTAAGCCCCCCAGACCCCCAAAACTAAAGATTTCTTTTGTTCACAATACCACGCTGGATTTGGGAAACATAACAGATAAACATACTGTAGTAAATAAAAATGACCAATAACCTACATTCTCTAGACTTGGGCTAATTCAGATGATGAATATTTTAACTCTTAAACCAAATGGACCCTTGTGGGTCAATTTGGTTTCATTTTTACGCTCTCAAAGAGTTACATCTGGTTAACAAACTGTCCATCATGTAGCCTGGGGACCACAATGGAACCCTATCAGGAACCACTGGTGGTCCCCGGACCACTGATTGAAACCCCTGCCCTATACACATTCTTCTGGGCATCTGTCGTCCTCTGACAGAGCTATTGGAGTTGGAGAAAATACAATATACAGTAGCTAATGGGGCTTTAATTTGTAGGGGAAAAATCCCTGTGCACCTTTTAATTATACTACAGTTCATAACATGCAGTAGCCTACTTATATGTTGGCTATAAACAATAGTAACACAGAATAAATCAATACAAACTACCTGTAAATGGTGCCCAGAGTTCTTGCCCACTCTTATGGTTACCCATCATTCTACACAGTGTTGTTTTTGTCGACAAAGACTGAGACTAAAGACTAAGTCGACTAAGGTTTTTTGATATTTTTTAGTCGACTAAGACTAGACTAACAAAAAATAATTTCAAAATACTAAATGGGACTAAAAGATGCGTGTTTTCAAAGACTAAGACAAAGACTAAATCATAACCTACTGTAAGACTAATGGAAATAGCACTAGTGATGTTCCGAGCAGGTTTTTTTGGGCCGATCCCGATCCCCGATTTTTTTTTTTTGTATCTGCCGATACCGATACCGATACCGATTTATTGTTAAATTCAAATATTCACCCTTTTCTACTGCAGCACGTCTCTTTGAATGGTCTTACCATACCTTATTGATGAAGCCTTTGTTTTGTATTTTAGTTTGCCATTTATTTAACAGTGAACGGTCTCTGAACAGTCTCTGAAAACACAAATAACGTAAAATAAATATCTGTACAGTATACAGTAAATCCAAAATCTTGTAGAATAAATAAATAAAATAATTATTCTACTTCTTATAGGCAGCTAAAGCTTATATTTCTACTTTTCAAAACAATCATAGTTCATAACTCATATTTTGTGTCATTTAGAACCAATGGAATGTAATCAGCTCATGTGTTAAAGCCAATTCCCCAGTGCAGTAGCAGGTGCTCATGGTAATTTTAACCTTTTAAGTCAGCACACTATAGGGAGGATTATTTAAAAAAAAAGATATATAAAAACATAGTAAAAATCACTGTATATACCTGAAGAATAAAAGGAAATCCCTAATCGGACACGTTCCAGAGCAGTCTTCTTCATTTTAAATATTTACAGAAGAAAAAATTATATTGCCTGATAATTATTTTCAAGGGGAAAAAATACCCTATGCAGTGTGCTGCCGCTCCGTGCAGGCTATGCAGAAGCATTGGGAGAGAGACAAAGTTAGACTAAAGTTTAGTTTATAAGAAGACTTTCTGCTTTATGCTATGAGGATACTACAATTATTTTAAGAGAAGAGTTCCTACAACATCTAAAGCCATGGAGTATGTGTTGCTTTTTCGTTTGGAGCGTGGGACTTTCACTTTTCACTTTTCTGACGGAATTACTTTTAACAGCTACACATAACAGACACAGTGGATATCACAACGTAAGGTAGGTGATTAATCAATTATGCGAATGCCGCGGTGAAAGGAACATGCAACAAGAGCAGATTTGAGACTCTACGACTCCGTCTCTCTTTCAATGTTAAGAGAAGCGCTGCGCTGTCGGATCATATTACAACTGTGTGTGTGTGTGGGGGGGGGGTGCAGACGGAGAGAGACAGAGAGAGAAAGAGAGAGAGAGAGACAGAGAGAGAAAGAGAGAGAGTGTGTGGTGGTCCGTGCACGACTGCAACATAGAGCTCCTTTTTCCTCTCTCCTGCTATATTGCTATGTAGGCTATGCTGTGTGCGTTTGTGTGGTGATTGTGATTGTGAAGAGGGAGCGTTCACTGCTGGCGACATTGAGGGGTCAGAAACGGAGCGCTCCGAACATGCACTAGGTGCCAAAAACAGCGAGTCAAAACCAATACAGATCGGTTTTCCGGATCGGAGCTTTTGGTGATGGCCGATTGAGTCATTTATTCATGAAATCGGCCGATTTAAATCGGCGCCGATCGATCGAGAACACCACTAAATAGCACACATTTTTATCTTCTTTTTTTCATTCTTTTTAATTATGTGAACATATCTGCAGTATACATTGCATACCTTTTCAGGAAAAGAACTTATTACTATTGCAGTAATTTTATACAAGAAATAAAACGAGACATGTTTATATAAACCTAGACTATACTACCAAGAGTAACACTAAAAGACTAAGAAAGACTTAATCCTTTTTGACATTTCGTTGACTAAGACTAGACTAAAAAATGATTTTCAGAAGACTAAATGGGACAAAAAAACAACACTGATTCTACAACACCTTCTTTAGTAGAGCAGTGGTTGTCACTGTGGGGCCCAGGGAGCCCCAGGGGTCCTTTGAGGGTGTTCCAAGGGGTCCCTAGCATAGGATAAGCTATTCAAAAAAATAGCAGCTGATTCTACAAGCTCAGCTGTCGCATCACAGCATCTTTCAACATTATAGAGCATAGACAATATCAGAGTTGTTTCACAGTGAAAGTGAAAGGAGTGATCAAGTTGTTGGAAATGAAATGTTTTATTGAATAATAGATGCATCATTTTAGCTTTCCATTGACATAAAATGTTAGCCTTTAATTTACTGGTTATGGCAGTAATGCAGATAAACATCCATCTAGACTAGACGATTGAGATCTTAGTGGAGTTGGCGATGCAGGTGTGTTGTGATGGCTAAGGGGTACAGTGGGCGGATGGATGGTAAACGCAGTGATGCCAGTTTGAATCCAGTCTCTCCCACACACTAGCCAGTGTGTCCTTGAGCAAGACACTGAACCCCAAATTGCTCCCAAATGTGCTGGTTGTGCCTTGCATGGTTTCATCCGCCGTGTGTGTGTGTGTGTGTGTGTGTGTGTGTGTGTGTGTGTGTGTGTGTGTGTGTGTGTGTGTGTGTGTGTGTGTGTGTGTGTGTGTGTGTGTGTGTGTGTAAAGGCACTATATCAGGAGTTTTCAACCGGTGGTCTGGGGACCACCAGTGGTCCTTGAGAGGGTTCCAGGTGATCCCCAGGTTAAAATATGGAAAGTTGGTTAACCAGATGTAAGTCTTTGAGAGTGTAAACATGAAACGGTGAAATGTTTACACTCTCAAGAGTTAAAATACAGTATTCATCATGCCTATTCATTAGCCCAAGTCTACACAACTAGAGAATGTAGAAGATTAATGGTCATTTATGATCTGTATGTTTGACTGTTTTGTTTCCCGAATCCAGCCTAGAATGGTGGACAAAAGCAAAATAAATCTTTAGTTTTTGGGGTCTGTGGGGTGAAAATGTCATGATCAAATGATGGTCTCTGGCTCAAATGCTGAATAAATAGTGGGCCCTGGTATGAATGAAAAAGGTTGAAAACCACTGCGCTCTATGAATGCACAACTTACCAGTTTATTTACCGAAAATAGATTAGAGGAACAGTCCAGAAGATGCAGTGATATTTAACAAGTGCCAGATTGGCTGACTGGACGGTGGCTGTCTGTCTGCAGATTGGCTAGCAGAGCTCACACTTCAAGCTGTGAGTGTGAATGACTGACAGGATATTTGTGAAGCATTCCCCAACAACAAAGTGTGAATCCTCTTGAACTTAGGCTTAATAGAGCTACATTTTTATATATACCAGTAAGACGCCTGAGGGTGAGAAATGACCCCTATAGGTCGCGTGCACACGCCCGCCTGGGTGGGCGAGCGTTGCCTGGCGCTTTGGAATGAAAGGTCAGATCAACTGACCCTCCCCCCTACCCCCCAAAGCTTCAGTGCTTTAGAGAACATATGTACATCACTACGTTTACACTCAATGAACCTTTGTGATTTATTTTTGTTTTATGTTCATTTGAGCTACTGTAGGCCAATGTATTTTTGTCAATCAATCAATCAATCAATCAATCAATCAATCAATCAATCAGTCAATCAATCAATCAATCAATCAATCAATCAATCAATCAATCAATCAGTAAATCAATCCAGGCTAAATAAATACAATACAATGTCGCATTGACACCTGTCACCCTGCCTAAATCTATTTATGCCAAATTCATCCATTTGAGATTTGTTCTTCTATTTGTGATAGAACCCATGCATGTATATCGACCACAGTTAACTATAGACCAGTGGTTTTCAGCAGGTGGTCCGGGGACCATCAGAGTCCTTCCAGGTGGTCCCCAGCTAAATTATTGACATTTGGTTAACCAGATGTAACTCTTTGAGACCGTAAAAATGACATAGTAACTAGAATCAAGAATCAGAAACAGTATATTGACACTAGATTGCTTCTGAAATAGTATATTCAGTTGTAATTCATGTTCACACTCTTAAGAGTTAAAATATTCACCATCTGAATTAGCCTAAAGTCTAAACAACTAGAGAATGTAGAAGATTAATGATCTGTATTAATTGATCTGGACATTTGACTGTTGTGTTTCCCAAATACAGCCTGGAAATGTGGACAAAAGCAAAAGAAATCTCTAGTTTTGGGATCTGTGGGGCTAAAATGTCATCAAATGGTGGGCCGTGGCTCAAATTCTGAATAAATAGTGGGCCCTGGTATCAAAAAGGTTGAAAACCGCTATTTTATGCCAAATGTACATTAATGTGAGATTTGTTCTTGATTCGTGATAGAACCCATGCATGTATCCTTTATACCACAGTTAACTATAGACAATCAACCAGCAAATAACTGCAGTCAGAATGTCGGTATAGACACTATTTTCCGATTATTAAGGGATGAACGCCACGGCGCTGGCAAATACCTGTAGTCGCCACCACCTGTTATTAACATCTTCAGCATGGCTTCCCTATTCAGGGGCGCGATGGATGGCATCTTTACCTCATCTGTAATCCACTTTTATCACCCATCATGCCAGCCTGGTACGGAGCCCCCTACCTAACTCCCTTTCTCTGATGTCAACTCATGTAGCCATCATGGCGGCTCACACATGGGATTAAATTTGTAGATCAGGTTTCTGATGGCTGTTCAGAGCACTAGATTCATCCACAGTTCAGACAGCGCTAGATTCCAGTTTCGAGGTGATCTGTTCTCATGCTAGAAGTCCACACGGTAGATCTCAGTCATCCCAGAGATTGCCGACCTGACTGATTCTCAGCCCGACACTAGATTCTAGTCCATCACTAATTTCTAGCCACAAATTCGTCCCTGGCATAGAGTTTTTCCTGGATCTGTGTTCACATATTTCATAGGAGGACAGAAATAGCATAGCAGCAGACTCATCTAAAACCGCTAATCCCCAGCAAAGTGATCATGTGCAAATAATGATTCGCACACCACATAATTCAAGCAGCATTGTAGGCTTGTAGATTTGCTTTTTTTTCACAGCTAAAACTTTGTCTTTAAATTTTTTTCTTTGGAGGGGATCACTGATTCTGTTCCACTCGGAGCCACAGCCACTCGTCTCCCAGAGCGCCGACACGCTGGTTCAGGTAATTCTCGGGGGGGGAGGCCCCTGCAGGCAGTGGGGGAGGGGGTTGTAGCAGGGGGGGGGGGGGTAGGGGGGGGGGGATGTAACATGGGGGGGGGGGGGGGGGGGGGGGGCAAGCAAGAGAACATGTTGGAGGGGCAAGAGAAAATGGTATGGGGGCAGCTTCATCGCCCGTGGCGCGAAGCGACAGTCGCACCCATACCATTTTCAGTTACAAGACTTTTGTTGGTCAAGTAAAGCATCAAAAATAACATCAGTGGTTGTTGAAGTTGCAACAGACACGCAGCATGCATAAAGCTAAAGGTCTGATTCAGAGAGTTTTCTGTTTTCAATGATGAAATGCTGTTGGCTTAGTGGTGCCAAAATTGCAGTTAGTCGCAGTAGTAGTGTTTCATTTTAAATATAAGCACTTTAATTTGAAATATCTCGGGTTGTTTTGCATGGCATCGTGTTTCGGGGGGGTGGGGAGGGGGCAGACTGGGTATTTAGGGGGGCATTGCCCCCCCCCATGCCCATGCCTAGATCCGCCCCTGCTTTAGCTGTCACTTGCAACCAAGCAGAGGGTTACAGTGAGGGGGAGTGTTATGTTTGGTGGAGAAAGGAAAAAAAATAAATAGAAAGAGAAGAGAGGCTTCTGTCAGGCTGCATGACGCGCCTCACACACATTCGAGCAGCCAAGCAAGCTCTCTCTCTCACTCGCAGCAAAACATACTGTAGACTGCCAGTAGTGCACACTTAGATGCATCATAGAGCTCATATCTGACATAAATACCAATAACCTGTCTGTTTCATGTGGTTGCCAAATGCGAACGGCATGGTTTGGAATTTATAGAATGTTCAACACAAATTGCTGCCAAATGCATGGCTAATAATACATAGCTTAAATTTTCCCTTATAGGAATGATCAATAACTGTATTCTCTGGTGAGTCAGGTCTGCAGACAGTCTGATCACACTTCACAAAGAGAGAGTCCTCGAGAAGTAGAAGACGTTTGAATCAAATAACCTGAAGACTAGCTTAATACAGCAGGAATTGTCTACTCCATAACCATAAGCCGTCAAATCATAGAAAAGAGAGATGTGCAAGGAGACCCCTCTGAGTATAGAGTATGTGACGATTATAGAAGAAACCGCAAGGCCTGTTGAGGTTTGCATGAATTCTTTTCTTTTTTTTCTTCCTTCCTTCCCCAAGTCATTTTTTGACTGATTATCTCTGAGGTACCATGCACATTAAATGGCTGAGTTAACCTTAACACATGTAAAACCATTACGCCTATTGACGACAGCAGAGTGTAATCCTGCTTTGCAGTTTGATATTGACACTCGTGATCAAATGGTAAGCTCTGCTAGCAGATAGGTTGTCCCTCTCTGGGGGACGGGGAGACAGGCAAATGAAACAGCTCCAGATTGATGGGAAATGAGTGCTCTGTAAATTGTGTGTGTGTGTTTGTGCACATGCACGTGTGTGTGTGCGTGTGTGTGTGTGTGTGTGCGTGTGTGTGTGTGTGTACTCTGTTCTCCTGTAAGGGATACTGCAAAGCCAATCAATTAATACTTAAAGTGGAACCAATTCTTGTTTCACTTGGGAACTTAGCGAGGGCTTTGCCCCCTTCATTTTAATACCGAGGTCTGCATTCCTAATTATGAACAGTGCAAATGGATGTTAAGCCATGCCAAATTAAATCTTAGTTCATTAGATATAAGCTCTTTAAAGATTGAAGAAAAATATTTGAATTTTTAAAAAGTTTTCACAACGTGCAGTGTCCCATTTTTAATGAGGACGTTGCAATGTGAGGGAGAAGGGGGGTAAAAAAAAAAAGGGAAACGTCTTTGTGTGGATGAATAATCTAACCAATATGAAATATTAAGTCACTGTTTTACTCAGTGTTTCTCCTCGGGCTGCAACGTTGGGTTGGATAATAGAAGATTTTCTTTTGGTGAGGTTCTGCTTTGAATAAAAAAATACAGAGGTGCATGAAGGGGAAGCTCAATTGTCTAGAGGCAACGGGAGTTCTGAATTGCATTGTAAATATATTCATTATTCCTTGAAAAAAAAAAGAAGGCATTGTTGACAGACGTCAGTTTCATCATTAGAAGTTGTCATACTCAGCCGGTAAATAAGTAAACTCTGGTTGTTTTCTAAGAAAGATGCAAGAAACTTTCTATTTACATTTTTTACTATGTTCAAAGAGTGGAATGTAGGTATCCTGGTGATTTTGATCCATCCGCCGTACATTAAAGTTTACCTACGAAGGCTTTTAATGTGGTTCGTAGTTAGATAGAGAAAGCAGATGCTCGTATGGTGGTACCCGATCGCAGCTGTATTTCTGTTTATTTATTCTGTGTTTTTCTCACACAATAGGCCACAGCATGAAAAATAAGTTTCATTCAGGGTGCGATTGAGAGCACACATAAAGTTCACCCCCGACGAACGCAACACGGTGTTTGCATGAGAGATCACAACGCCCACTCGGTTCTCTCATGTATCGTTTCTGGTGTTTGTCTGTCAGTGATTCTCTTGACTTAGAGAGACAGATTTGGTTCTATAATGGTGTGGCTCCTAGGTCCTCCTGGCATCGTAAGAGGTTTACACTGTGTCCATTGTGTGACATCTGTAAAACATAGACCAAATTATTATTAACTCTGCATGCTGTTCATGCCTCTGCCACTGATAGAGTGGAATCCCAGAACAACCTTTGGATTTTGGCCAATAACCTTGGAGGGAGATGGTGATTGAAAACAGTGGTATGAATCCAGGTCAGTCATTACGCCTGTAACGCTGAAACAAAGAGACAGAACTAATCTCAGGATGTACTGAGGCACATTTCTTTTTTTTTTTTTTTCTTTTTTTTTCATCCCACGGTGGAAAGAAAGTGTGAATCGGTGGAGTGAAAAATATAAATGTAAGTGGTAAAAGCAATTGAGAGCACAGTATGAAGCACTCAATTTTGATTTAATTTTAAAATGACACAAACATACACAGCTATAAAAGTATAAAAGGGAAAAAATGGGTGTATTTTGAATACCCACACACCCTCCAGTTAATTTCACAATTTATTTGTATTCCCCTTTTATTTTTTAGGGTGGGTGGGGTGGGCTCTCACCTTACCCTTTGGAAAAAAGATGGAAATGTCAAATTTGCGCTCTCTCCTTTTCAGCATGATCATAATAACGACACCCAAAACCCTGGAGTGACAGAGTCTCTCCCTGCAGGAGGAAAAAGAGACAATTTGTTGAGGGACCCCAGGGAGTACCTTTTTTGCCTTGAAAACAGGTGGTGCCAACGTTGCACTGTAGCGTGCCTTTAGGGAATATTTGCAGATATATACAGGATATGCGCAAAAAAAAAAGAAAAAACATTTCCCTCCAAACAGAAACAAATGCTCTTGGTATTGCACAGCGCAGGGTAAGGTGATTAACACCACAAAAACCCGGTATGACACATTTTCCTTAATGTCTTTACCACAGACTTGAAAGACGGTCTCATTTAAAAAAAGAGAGAAGAGAAAACAAGGCAAAAGAAAAAGTTACGGTATTTCATGTTGACGAATGCTTTGTTATGACTTTGACTCCTCATACATTCAGCCTGAGCTGTATACTGCGGGTTTGCGGGGGCAATATGTTGCTCCTCTCGTCAAGATCTCGCCAATTGAGTCACTCACCGCCAAAGCGAGATGGGTCAGCAAGCACAATTTCTTCATTTTGACAAATCACTCTGAAATATATTAGCAGAGAGGCCAACTGTCAATCCGGCTGCCCAGAGGTCCTTACAGGGCCTTTTGGTGGGCCTGAAAAATGATGTAATCAGCCTGTCCTTCCTCCTTTCTAGGGCTCCATCCATCCTCTCTAAAGGCCCGGTCCCCTTGGCCTCGCTCTGGATCAAGTCCCCATAAGGCCCCCCCTGACCCCGTTAGAGGCGCATGATGGGCGGCCCTGTCACTCGGAATGGCTGCCCAGGTCCGGCCTGAGAGTCACCCCTCACTGTGAGTAAACCTCCGCGTTATTTCTGTTTTATAGGCTACGGCTGGATAACTGTGCAGAATGGATGTGGACAACTTAGTTATTGTCACTCAGGGCGAGGCAGTGAATGTTGTTACCGGGCCGCGAATGGGAGTCGATTGAAAGGTATGAAAAGTTATGTGGTGTAGTTTTTGTTGGTGGGGGGAGAGGAGGGGAAGTATAGGGCCTTGTTCCTGAAGCCATGTTGCGGAGGAGTGTTCGTGTGTGTGTGATGTCTCTGTCTCATGTTGCGGGTGTTTGTGTGTGGCAGGCGAGTGGCAGCTAGGCCCCCCGAATAGTCTCAGATGAATCTAAAGCCTGGCTATACTTAGTTTGAATTTGACCATAACTTACCAAAGACCCAACGATGTTCAAAGGGGGTTATTTAAATTTCAAGGAACACCAATGACTCATATATGATGTGTATTTTCACTTCTGGAGATCTCTGTGCCTTTGATGGGGGGTGGGGTGGGGGGTGAAGGGAAGACGTGAGTTTGTTATTGAAGTAAAGAATAATAAGGCCACTGCATGTTGGCAGGCTCTCCTTGTGCCAAAGACCTTGATATGAATCCAATGCACTATGTATGGACCTTAGAACAAGCAAGGATACAGGAAAGCATGTGGCTTTTGATCCTTCTTTCCTTCTGTTGTCTTTCATCTGACCCATCCTCCGATAAAATTGTCACTATAGGGGTAGAGGAGGGCCCACAGCAGAGGGCAGCGCCAGCGGTCTGCTAATGTAACCCACAGGGGTGGGCGCTATTTCCCCACACTCTCGTTCACCTCTACTTTTTGAACATTTTTAAGTTGTTCGCTTTCGGAGAGATGTGGCTTCAATCCTAGCAGACCAGACCAGAGGCCGATTCTACCCTTTTGCTTCTCAATCCTAAAGCAGCGGCAAAGTAAGATGAAGTTGTCTGTAAAAAAAAAAAAAAAAAAAAAAAAAAAAGACTGCATATCGTAAAGAAAATCCAGTCTCGCCTCATTGCATACGGTACACAGACTGCATAATTATTTTGGCACCTTTCTCCAAAGTGCTCCAGAATTTATTTCACATTCATCCCGTTGAAAACCATGCAAGGCATCGTCCTATACTTATTGGGAGAAGTTAAGGGTCCGGTGACTTGCTCAAGGACACTTAAGACACAGAGCCACGAGGAGCTAGAGATCAAGATGTGAACATTGTGGTTCCAACATGGCTTATAGGGGAGGACACTTCGACCTCCCTAAGCCGCATGAGACAGTGGATCAGCAAGTAGTGAAAGGTTTTCCTGTGATAACTATATCTGTTGGAACCAATGTTACCAACACTTAGTGCGCCATACAATTTGTCAGTGTTTCTAAATATAAAATATACATTAGGACAGGGGTGGGCAATTATTGGCCAAAGGGGCCAAATGAAATACATAAAATAGCCAAGACTAAAGGCTGAACTAAATTCTGCTTAATATTAATTTAATTTCAAGATAAAAGTAAAAGTAATACCAACCATTTCGACACCAGGGCCGTCTATTTATTCGGTATTAGAGCCACGGAGGACCACCATTCAATGACATTTTAGCCCCACAGACCCCAAAACTAAAGATTTCTTTTGTTTTTGTCCACAATTCCAGGCTGGATTTGGGAAACAAAAACAGTCAAACATGCAGATCAAAATGACCATTAATCTTATACATTCTCTAGTTGTGTAGACTTGGGCTAATTCAGATGATGAATATCTTGACTCTTGAGAGCGTAAGCATGAAACCAAATGGCCCCACAAGGGTCCATTTGGGTTCATGTTTACGCTCTCAAAGAGTTACATCTGGTTAACCAACTTTCCATATTTAACTGGAACTCTCTCAAGGACCAATGGTGGTCCCCGGGCCGGTCAGAGTCAGCCAAAGGGCTGCATTTGGCCCCCGGGCCGCATGATGCCCAGGTGTGCATTAGGTTATGTATGTAATTGTATGTTGGGTATGTTTGTAAATTTAAATTTATTCACACAGATGTGATTCTTGTCTTATTAGTCAAGACTGCCTGCCGATTCATATGCTGAAACCGTGCCCATGATGGCACCCAAATAAGCCGACTTTGTGCAAAAACATTCCATGTCAATCACTGCGGATGGAGCAAAATTACGAGCAACATGTACAGGATGCATGTTCTGATTCTAATATAATTAAGTTATCCTCAGAAAAAAAAACCTTTATTTGGTGTGTCAGCTCCACTGTCTCTGAATCATTGAGGAGTTGCCAAGTTAGTATAGCTAAAGGTGCCAGATTTTGGATCCCTGTCCTCAGAGAGGTACAGAGAGCGCAGCGCGACGTCCTCCTTTGTCTTCTGCACGGCGAAACATGTCAGGAAATTATACACTGTGAACAACCGGCTGAGGCCACAAAGAGGAGGGCTATACCGAATGATAATATGTTTGGTTTGGAGCCGATCCGCTGAACATACATTTTTCTCCCACATACATTTCCCTGGAACCGCCCTTCTATAGCGGTAGACCCCCTCCTCCTTAACTCAGAGCCAGCTGACTTTAAATCCCATGGATTCAGCATTTCGGCCATGTGAATTTCACCCCTCGCACCTAAGGGCGGCATTCATAATCAGAAATGTGAGTTTATGTGTACGGCAAATGATCCATTTGAGCGTTTTTAGTGTTTCCCAACCACATGCTTGTGGCGGGGGTTAGATAGCCAGGGAGTATCCACCTCCGGACAGTAATGGTTCAAAATGGTGGGGCTACAGTACATTCCGCATCGCTTGACTGGACAGGCCTGCTAAGTCAACCATCACGCTGGGCAGATTGAACAACAATAAAAAACCTAATCCCAAAATGGAGTGCTGTAGTGTTTTTGAAAACTTTGCCTCCAAACTTTACAATTCTGACGGGCATTATCCAAGTTTGAGCAATGCAGTTGTTCCACGTTCCAGCCCCATGTTTATTTTCTCCGTACACAGACACGGGCCACCGTGTTTCCATGATGATTTATCTTTTATACATATAAAAATGGGGCTTTTATTCTCAAACGTCAGCGTCAAGGAAAGGCCATTATGCCAGTCTTGCACATCGATTCTGAGGCAACCTATCCACTTTCTAGGTAGCAACAAGGTATTCATATGGTAATAATCATATTATGTCAAGTATCTGCAGCCATCAGAGATGCTAGTCTCAGTTTAATGATTCTGGGAAATTGAGGATTACCCTGGATATGAGAGCAAGCCTACAGTTTTCATATAGTGTGGGAGGTTGCAGGGCTCTGTATTAGTAATCACAGGGGACAGCCGAGAGGTGGGAGAGAAAATCTGCTTCTCCTCTCCTCTCATTCATCATAGCAGTCCTCTGGTGAGGAAACATGGCAAATGGCCAAATGAATGCACTTCATAAAGCGCAAATGTCTCCTCTGATGTGCCTCTCACTGTGGATCTGGAGAGAGAGAGGGAGAGAGAGGGGGGAAAGATTTCCACAGATCTGTTATTGTCAAACTCTGCTGCCCCCGCCTCCGAGTGTTATTACGATATTGTAGGAGATTTTACAATAAGATTTGGTGACTTCACTCCAGCAGTTACCATAACAATGTTACGGAGATGGCTGCGGCTCGCCAGAGCGGGGGCCAAACCCAATGAAGCATATTGTCATACTACATGATAAGTTTTTCCAAATGACCGACCCTCTCTTGTCTTTTTTATTGTTTTACGGCCGCCGTGACTGCGGAATGATGGCGCCTTAAAAGAAATGTATGGAGTCCAAATGCAAAGTAAAGTAAAATTTCACTTTGTAGAAATTAGTGAATGTAATGCGGTGTGATGTCTTATATAAGATATATGATGAGTGGGAAGCCAGAATACAATAAGATGGGCAGGTACCACAGGGAGGTGCTATGGATCTATAGCCCCCATTATGTAGCTGCTCCTCCTGCACACAAATCACCATGAGGGCTAGTCCTAACTCCGAGCCGGAGCTGCTTTTCACATTTTATTGCATTGATTTTACAAGGATATGAACAACAGTAACAGCAACACTGCATTTGTTTTCGCTAGGAGGATGTCTAAAGATAATACAGTAACTGTGTGTCATTTTATAATGTAAACAAAATAAAATAAAAATCCTATGGCTGATTCTAGCCCTTTGATAGTATCGTATTTTGTATGCATTGTGGATGAAAAGCATAGTGGCCAGAAAAACCCACATTTCTGCGGAATAAAACAAATAAAGGATAATGATGGCGTCTGTTCTAATACTGTAGTACGTATTATCTTTATTACCTCGGACATTAAAGGAGTCTTTATGATGTGAAATGAACAATCATTGTAGTAAACAGTTTAAAGCACAAGATGCTTTTGACATGTTAGTGCATATGGGGTTAAATATGAAAGGGATGATATGAACAACAAAATACAACAACAAACAACAAAAAACATGATTTTTATTATTAGAACTGTCATTCTCATTATCTATCTGTAGAAGATGAAACTTTTTGAATGACATTTCCAGAAGAATTACCAGAAGATCCTCATTATATTTTTATATACATGAGCAATACGTCAAAGATATTGAGTGTACACAGTGCCCAGATTAATATTATAGGTAATTAGTAAATACCTAGGTAGATAAATACATATTTAGAAGGAAATGTCGTCAGCCCAGCTCTGATTTCAACATAGGGCAAAATGTTTCATGTTGGATTATTTGTAAGAGCAGAACAAGTTGTTGGACATCACTTGTGGATAGAGCAAAAAGGAAGTTATACTAAATCTATATACTTTTAAAATAATGTCTTAAGTTTCTGCTACGTTACTCTGAGGTAAGATTGCACAATTAACAGGATTCCTGGAGGATATCTCTGCTAGCCGGTAATCCCTCTGTGTATTATCTGTATGTGATGGGGAACAATTATGTATTTTCTTTTTTTCCTTCTCTTTTTTTTGTCTCATTTCGTATCACTGAATAAATTACAATATTGATTTAACTGCCCCACCTAATTCCCACAAAGCACGAAACATATTTCCAACTCATTTTGAGGCTGGAATTGTTTTAAAAGTACTGTCTTTATGGAATAGACATGAGAGATAGTTATTTATAATTTCCCAGGCTGGCACAAAATAGTTTAGCAAGACAATAAAAAATCCCCCCAAAATACGAGGAAATCTGCAAGAGAGCAAATTCTATTTCATGCAGTATAAGGTATAGGAAT
Organism: Benthosema pterotum; assembly: GCA_039105355.1. Classification (NCBI taxonomy): domain Eukaryota; kingdom Metazoa; phylum Chordata; class Actinopteri; order Myctophiformes; family Myctophidae; genus Benthosema; species Benthosema pterotum. The sequence goes on along the minus strand of CM076974.1, from coordinate 27,483,809 downwards.
CAATATAGCCTTGTTTTCTATGTTTATATTAAGTGTGTGTAGAGTTTTTGCGAGCAAATAATGAATATGAGCATTTCCCAAAGTGTACGCCTCCTCAAATTAGATCTTAATTTCATGCTACAGTGCCAGTCCCTAACAATACTGTACACTTGCCAATCATGGCATACTTACAGTAAATTGACTGTCTGCAGCTTTGCGTTTCTCAGATCATGCCAACTTGCAGTAAACTTGGACATCTAAAGTGAGACTCGGGGAGCGAGTGGCAAGAGAGGGCAGAGGAGGCGGGAGAGGGAGAGAGAGAGAGATCCAAGAAGGTTTGGCTTGTATAATTATACTCTCAAGATGGCATATTTACTGTTTCTGCCAGCGAGGTCATGCCTTCTGTCGTGGTAAACGTAGTGGAGTATGAAAGCGCCAATTACAGCTCACCGGGTGACCTTTTAACAACTATTACACGCATCCCATCAACACATTATCGTTATAGGACCATCGGCCGTTCCCGGAGAATGACAACATTATCCTCTCTCTCTCACTCTGCGTCCGTCCGGCTTCAAGGAAGAACGCTTGTTTTTTTTTTATCTGGCGGTAATGACAGCACATCCTTTGGAAAATCAACATAATCAAAGAAGACACGTGAAGTCAGAAGAGAGAGACAGAGAGAGAGAGAGAGAGAGAGGGAGAGAGTGGGAGTGTGTGTGTGTGAGAGAGAGAGACAGACAGATAGCAAGGAGGGGATGAGAGAGAGAGAGAGAGGGGGGGTTAGAACAATAGCCCCGTACAGTACATTAGCTGTGGATGTCAAGCACCCCAGTCGTTCCCAATGAAAAGCACAACAAATAAGACGTTGGTCTGTTTGTATTCATTATCAGTCAGCACATGCCCCGGCTCCTGCATTAAACATTAGACTGCCTCTGATGTCTGCTTAACAGTTTAATTCCCTCCCCGCCGCTCAGCCTGTCATAATAAACCCAGCGAAGCACACACAAAGTCAAATAAGAGTGTGAGGGGGCCGTCTTCATGTACGCGTGTGTTTGTGTGCGTGCGTTGTGTTTGTATGCACACATTTCTGTGTGTGTGTGTGTGCGTGCCTGCAGTGCTTGCTTGTGTGTGGATGGGTGAGCGACAGACAGATCACTCATTATAGCCTGTGCCCTCTATAGCCCAGCCTTGCTTTTATTGTAGCTTATCTGCTTGTAGATCAAGCAGAATGCAGAGTGGCAGTGCCTGTCAGTCACCGGAGCCCCTGCGCATGCATGTGCACATGCAGGCGGTCGGTGCACATTACGGTTTGCAGCCAGCAACGCTTTTCTGGTTTGTTTATTTCTGCGCAGGCATTACATCTGCATTTTTTTGTGTATGCACCGGGTGTATTGTTGTTATGTCGACAATGCGCATTGTTATTGTGCATTTATTATTACTGTGTGTGTGTGTGTGTGTGTGTGTGTGTGTGTGTGTGTGTGTGTGTGTGTGTGTGTGTGTGTGTGTGTGTGTGTGTGTGTGTGTGTGTGTGTGTGTGTGTGTGTGTGTGTGTTGTGAATCGCATCAGGGGCGGATCTAGGCATGGGCATGGGGGGGGGGGGGGTGCAATGCCCCCCTAATACCCAGTCTGCCCCCCAAACACGATGCCATGCAAAACAACCCAAGATATTTCAAATTAAAGTGCTTATATTTAAAATGATTTGAAACACTACTACTACTGCTACTAACTAACTATAGCTGTGTCACCACTAAACCAACAGCATTTCATCATTGAAAACAGAAAACTCTGTGAGTCAGACCTTTAGCTTTATGCATGCTGCGTGTCTGTTGGAACTTCAACAACAACTGATGTTATTATTGATGCTTATACTTGACTAATAAAAGTACTGTAACCGAAAATGGTATATGGGAGCTGTCAGGCATATCAAAATATGGAGCTGTTTGTCAGGTATATCCAAATTTGGAGCTGTTTAAATGAAAATGGTATGGGTGCAGCTTCATCGCCCGTGGCGCGAAGCGCCGCGGGCGCTGAAGCCGCCCCCATACCATTTTCTCTTGCCCCTCCAACATGTTCTCTTTCTTGCCCCCCCAAATGGGACATGTTACATCCACCCCTGGCGTGTTTTTCTGTGTGTCTCCCCTATCTCGCCGCCGCAGCCAGAGGTTGGCATGCGTTGCCACATGGCCATAACAGTCTCCTTGAGAAGGGGAGCAGCAGACTCTTAGGCTGGCAGGCTGGCATGCATGCATGCGCTCCTCTGGCACAAAGACGCCAATCTCTGTCAGAAAGGAGGAGACCAGTGGGCGCAGAAATCCCTCATTCAAAAGAGATGATTGGATTAATTAGATAAATCCACTGTATCCAATGCAATTGTGTGTTGTCCAGAAATATGTTCATGTTATTGGTAAAGGTATGGCCCCTGACACGCAGCCTTCACACACTAACACTGGCATAAGGGTGACCATCTGCTCGCTAATCTGACAACAACGGCAAATATGAAGTCCTTCACTTCCAATGAACATTCATATTATTAGATTTACTGTACTTTGATAATTTAATCCTTTCTGTACTGAACGCGTTTTGGTGTTCAACGCATTATGTTACACTTTAGCTATTGAAAAATATCAGATCTACAAGCTCATATCGGCACCACTCAGTGGCGTAATATGAGCTTGTAGATCCGATAAAAAAATGAAATGAAATGAAAATGAAAATTACTTGCTAATCCAAGAATATATTCTATTTGACACCTGATTGTAGTGTCTGCCACTAGATTCTAGTTTCTGACTAGTTTCTAGTTTCTGTTTCTGATGCTAGGTTCTGACAGATTCTAGTTCCTCTGAAAAATCCTCTCTGAAAAAATGAAGTTCCTGTCTCAGTGATGCTCAACATATTTCATGCCAAGGACCCCCAGAATTATCTATTATCTATATCTATATACTACATCTGAAAATTTGTTGTTTTAGGGATCCCCCAGAAGCAACGATTTTAGTTCAAAATATTTGCTTCCGAAAGAATATATTCAAAGATTTGCATCACATTTTCACAATTTTTCAGAAAATATCAGCTACAAGCTCACAGCGCGCCACTCGGTGGCGCGCTGTGAGCTTGTAGCTCTGATATTTTTCACTAGCTTAAGTGTAACATAATGCTTTGGACACCAAAACGTGTTCAGTAGACAAACGGTTAATCCACTTATGAGTTTATTTGGTGTTGCTGGCAGCGCTAATCACGGGGCTATGAAAGCACTGCAACAATAAAAGCTGTCTTCCAGTATTAATAAATTACCAGCAGTGGTGCTCTGTAAATATCGCAGGGCCCTGTCGAGGCGGGAAAACCATGTATGTCCAAAACGCTTACAGTACTTTGAATGAAGTGGAATCAAGGACCCGCGTCCCAATGGATGCAATCCCAATCTAGCTGTTATTTAGTCACAAGTTCCTGTTAATAGTTTCATTGGTTAAATATTAATAAAATCCACAAACCTCCACAAAGGGGAATTCCACCCATTTTCAACATTTTACTATGCCATTAATGTACCTTATAGATAGAAATAATAGAAGGGGAAAGAAACCATTCAAATCATCAGGATGTGTTTCAACATGTTAATGAATTAATTTCCCCCCAGACCATCACAGTGTCCACTTACAGAATGAGGGGACTTTTTATTATTTCCAAACAACATCTCAAAGGTATATTAATGACATAGTAAAATGTTGAAGATTGGTAGAATTCCCCTTTTAATCGCTTCCGCTTTTAGTTAAAAATGTTAAGTCGCACATGATACATGCTCTGGTCATATCACATTGCGACACAGTGTGAGCTTGTGGGCGGACTATTTTTGATGCTTTTGTGGCACGCTGTAGCATGATTTAGTACAGGGGTTTTCAACCAGTGGTCCGGGAACCACCAGTGGTCCTTGAGAGAGTTCCAGGTGGTCCCCAGTCTAAATGATGGACAGTTTGTTAACCAGATGTAACTCTTTGAGAGCATAAAAATGAAACCAAATGGGCCCTTGCGGGTCCATTTGGTTTCATTTTTACACTCTTAAGAGTTAAAATATTCATCTGAATTAGCCCAAGTCTACACAACTACAGAATGCAGAAGATTAATGGTGATTTTGTCCTCTATATGTTTGACTGTTTTGTTTCCCAAATCCAGCCTGGAATTGTGGACAAAAGCAAAAACAATTCTTGGGGCTGTGAGGCTAAAATGTCATCAAATGGTGCATGGGTCTGTGGTTCAAATTATGAATAAATAATGGTTGCTGGTATCAAAAAGGTTGAAAACCACTGATTTAGTAGGATATGAATGGACAAATGGAAATCAGGGGGCGCCCTTGTCGCCTGGCGCCACGGGCGATGAAGCCGCACCCATACCATTTTTGACTTTTATTACGCGATTAAGCATCAATAATAACATCAGTTGTTGTTAAAGTTGCAACATACATGTGTTTTGCATGCCATTGTGTTTGGTGCGGCAGTCAGGGCATTTAGAGGGGCATTGCCCCCCCATGCCCATGCCTAGATCCGCCCCTGGTGGAAATGCGGAGATGAGAGGTTTCTTTCTGTCCAACAAACGACGCATTTCAGCAACACTATCAAAGAAAGGGGAGGGTTTCTCTTATTTTCCACCCCTCAAATATTGTAATTACCCCTTGGCGTTATGTGAAAGCAAACAGTTTGGGGATTTTACTTTTTCATGACGTCTGAACAAAGATATAAAATTAGAAAGAAAAAGAAAAAAATATATATACACAGAGAGTTTATTATTCATAATTATGGTAATTTCTCTGTGTACTCCCCTGGAAAAAAGGTGTGACATTAGTGATTCAACGCATTACTATTGTACTACTTTGGTCTTCTTTCTTGCGTTTTCTTTTTTTTTCTTCATCTGGAGAAAAAAAGCTTTATTTGTCTAAGTAAACGAGAGAAGAAGCAATACAATGTGCGTACGTCTTTAAAAAGCCATGTTTAGCCAGCAGAATGTTAACTAAGGTAAGCAATGTTGTTTTAGCCCCTCAGTAACCACGCCAATTATCTGTAAACTTATTTTTTTCCCCGACTTCCATGCATACTTAATGCATCCCCTGTTTCCCTCTCGCCATCTGCCCCCCCTCCTCCCCTCCTCCTTCCTCCCCCCCCCCCCCTGCCTCCCTCCTCACACACACAGCACGCACGCACACACGCACCCCACACCCCCCTTACCCCCCCCCCCCTCCCTCCCCCCTCCAACATTCTGGAATTTTTATGAGATAGGACAAAAATGGGCACTTCCCTTATTAACATCTCACAGTGGAAATCAAATATGCAAGGAAAGTAGTGTATCTACTAATTAGTGCTGAATTCATAATTACTGTGCTCATTGATGGAGATACATTTGAATACGTTCATTTCCTTAGGGAGAGAGGCAGGCTGTCCGGGATAGACTGGGAGAGAGAGAAAAAAAAATCCCCCTCAGCCCCCCCTCCTCCCTCTCCCCCCTTTACCCCCCCTTACCCCCCCTTTCCAACCCCCCCCCCCCCCCCCCCCCCCCCCCCCCCTCCCTTTTCTTTTGGAAATTAGGGATCCGTGGCACACGGCGATACTAGCAGACTAAGATCCGAAGTGCCCGCAATTTTCTTCAGATATAATTAATCAAGTGAAGCATGTAACCTAATGAATGTGTTTGATATCCGCTCCTATTCAAATATGGGCTTTATCGCGATGTGTGCCGGAATTGCTTAGAGCAATGCACAGACAGTGACATTGCTGGGAAATGTTCTTCAACAGTTTCTCTTTGCATGTAAACAATATCCATGCTTGTCAAGGCATGAAGAGGAAAAAAAACAGACAGAGAGACACATTTTAATTGCAGTAAATTAATAACAATTAAGCCGCAGGATGCGGGGTATCTTGACAGTGCTTTGTTGTTGTTGCCCTGGAGATAATTTCACTTTGCTTTCTGGAGTTCTGACAAGCAGGTGAAAAGGTAGAAAGGAGAAAAATGGTGACATTTTAACATCTATCAATGTCACACACACATACACACAAAGCGGCAATGGTTGGTGGCTGTGACTCCAAAAAAGTGCATTACAGAAATACAGATATAATTAACACCAAATTTTGACTTTGACTGGAAGCTGTGGCGTTACAGAGCATATAGCACACATCGGCGCACAACAATGCAACCCTGATGGATGAGATCACGGCGGAAATCGGAGAACTGTCCGATATGGACACCCCAAAAAATGAAAAATGCGAAAGCGAACAGACAACGGCGCGGCGGCGACGGCGGCAGCGGGGTGCGAGGCAAGGCAGGCAGAGAGCTAGACAGATAGACAAACGGACGTTGCACGGCGCGCGAGAGACGGATCCATAAGTCCTTACTCTGACCTCAGAGTGTCAGACCCCGGCGAGTCACGTGACAGACAAAGGCTCCACTAATTAACAGAGAGGACTCTGGGAAGTCTGCTCTAGTAATGAGGCACCATGCTGGACGGGCCTCCAGTGAGGCACTGGGCCCATATGCACGGCCAGCATCGCAGGAATTTACATACTGCGGGTCAATTGAACATATGCACACTCAAAACTGACTAATGACTTCCACTAGTGCTCTGATTCTATTTCAGAGCTCCGCGCGCTCTGGATGAGTGCGGCATGGAAGCCTAATGAGGGTAACATAGGGAGTCGTACGACTGCAACCGTTAATATATGTATAGAGAAACAGGTTCAATATTAAGCCGGGGCCGCCAGAAATGCAAAAAAGGACGGAGAGAGAGAGAGAGAGAGAGAGAGAGAGAGAGAGAGAGGGAAAAAAGAGAAGAAAAGGAAAAGGGTACAATATCAAACTGCATGACCGGACCTGCAGTGCAAAGGAAGGAAACACAGTGTTTCACACTGGGGCTGGTCAGCGGGGGAGTGGAACGCCAATGTCCAGTAAAGTGCCCATCCATGTCTATGTTTTTTCGCTGCACATTTACTCTCAGACAGCTGATGCCCAGTAGTACCCCGTAATGCCACACGGTTAAAAAACCTCGGCGTTACTTTAACCCCAGAGAGTGTCTATATACGGAAAAAAAGCAACCCGAATGGCTACACCGAAAGGGGTCCGCTTGGTTCCATCCACTCAAAAATGAACACTGAGGATTTTGACAGTGCACCCATTCAAAGTCCCCCACACCCCCACCCCACCCCTCGCCACACCCCCTATGGTTTTGGACAGTTTGGGGGCTCAGCATGGGGGCGCACGCGTCCATCTGTGTGTGTGGCCCCGCGCTTGTGTGGGTGAGTGCACGCGTATGTGTGTGTGTGTGTGTGTGTGTGTGTGTGTGTGTGTGGGTGTATGTAGGGGGCTATACATACGCTATGTTTTGCGCGGGGGTGCGAGTCGCACGCGCCGCCGTTCGCGTTCTCACGTGCTCGAGGGGGGTTCGCAAGGTGTGTGTGTGTGTGTGTGTGTGTGTGAGAGGGTGGAGGGGTCGAGTTGGTGGGGGTGTTAAAAGTAGGAACGGAGGTGGCGGTGGTGGTTGGGGGGGTGGGTGGGGTGGTTGTGGGTTGGGTTGGGTGGAGGTGGAGGGGGGTGTGGGGGGTGTTGGGGGCTGGGGGGGTGTGGGGTGGTGGTGGGGTGGGGGGGGTTGGCTCTTATTTGGCTGGGTGTAAAAAAATGCCCCCAGGTCTCCTGATGGAAGAGACAGGTATTAGCTCTGAGACCTCTGCAGTCCCAGCTTGCCATTAGTTTCCTCTCCAGCTGCACCAGGATCCGGACTATGAATCTGCCATGGCTGGTCATTCATCAGTTTCACAGTCCGCACCAGCACACACACACACACACACACACACACACACACCACACACACCACACACACACACACACACACACACACACACACACACACACACACACACACACACACACACACACACACACACACGCATTCCAATAACAACACTGTGAAATAGTGAGTGAGTGAGTAAGAGAAAGAGTGCGCGTGTGCCAGAGAGAGAGATAGAGAGAGAGAGAGGGAGAGCAATAGAGAGTGAAAGTGTGAGAAAAATATCTTGTCATACAGAGACTTTTACTTCCACAAGTGTGTATGGCCACTACATACTGTACCTCAAATGACCATTACCGGGTCCTGGGAGGCCGGGGATATCTCTGTGTGTGTGCCATGCACGGCACGTGTGTGTGTGTGTGTGTGTGTGTGTGTGTGTGTGTGTGTGTGTGTCTGTGTGTGTGTGTGTGTGTGTGGTGTGTGTGTGTGTGTGTGTGTGTGGTGTCGGCTCGCTCGTGTATGCGGCGCGCATACTTGTGCGTATATACTGTACTTATATATATGTATTTGCAGATGTGCCTGCTGCTGTGTGTAGTAACTGTAGGTGTGCCCTAAAACCACGCACCATCAAATGTTTATCTCTGTCTCTCTCTCTCTCTCTGTGTGTATGTACAAGCGTGGGGGCAGTCTTCCACGCCGAGGTGATGAGACGTGGTATAAATTAAGCCTAGGTTTCTACGCGGTGCGCTGCCGTTTCGCACAGTTGAGCGGCCTGCCTGCCCCCCTGGTCCCACAGAGTGATGAGGAACTTCCTGTCAAACAGGAAGCATTTAAATGTTGGCTGGAGAGTTATGGAATTGCCTGTGGAAACATATCGGAGGGGCAGGTCAACACCCAGGGGTCAGCGCTCCAAGACTTTTCCATGTCAAGGCCCTTTTTTCGTCAAGCCCCTTCGAGTCTCCCTCTCTCTAACTCTCTCTCTCTCTCTCTCTCTCTCTCTCTCTCTCATATACTCCTCCTAGCTTTAGCCGCCACCACCTTCTCAAATATTCCGCGATCTGGTCGGAAATTATTCAGCGCTAAACCGCAGGCGGCATCGGCGGTGACGGGGAAACCACCACCACCCTCCCCTCCTCCGCCATTAGCGTAAATTATGAAATGTAAATTAAAATTAATGTCCGACGCCGTGTCGTTTCTCCGAACGTCAAAAAGCGGAGGGAGGGAGGAGGGGGTCGGAGTGGACCATGTCTAAAACTATGAAAACATTAGGTTCCCGAAGAACCCAAAGAAGTGCGGGGCATGCAAGAAGAAGAAGAAGAGCTCTTCTTTTCATGCCCTGCCCCGAGCGAGAGCGAGGGGAGGAAAAAAAAGGCCACAAGCTCTGTCATGTAGTGTATATGCTAAGTCAAAAGGAAGGACAGGTCCTAGCGATGCGGTCGCTTGGGTTGATGCGACCAGGACATGGCCATGGCAGCAGTGAAAGCCCAGTTGAGCCACCAGTGACACGTCGTCTCCATCCATCTTCAGACTGAAACATTTTACGCTAACTGACAGAGCGTGGCGCTTGCTTACCCCACCTCCCAGAGGAAATAGCCCAGACTGGTGTCTTCTTGACATGCACTAAAGAGTGAGCAGTCCAGAGGTCCGGAGGGGCATTGTGTATTCAGCCCAAGACGAAAGGTTAGATCCTCTTGGAAAAAAATAAAAAATAAAATAAGAGGGTGGAAGAATAGTTGAGTACATATTGTTGAAAGTGACAATGATTTTTTTCCCCTTTTCTTTTTTTTTCTTGCCCCTTTTCTTTTTTCTTTTTTTGCAGTGTGTGATAGATATTCAAGCAAGTAAACAATTCAGTCGGTGCTTCTCAGATGTTTTGTTGTTGTTATTGTGCGTTCGTGTGTTCGGGTGTGCGTGCGTGCGTGTGTGCACGAGCGACAGAGAGAGAGAGAGAGATTTGTGCACCGTGCACATATCCTATGTTGATGTTTTCATCCCTATGAAAGACGCATTTGTATTGCTGGAAATTTGAATTTGAATTGCCGAAAACATTTCCAAAGAAACACAAGAAAAGCATTCATTTCAGATCTACATTATCTTCTTTTTCCCGTTTGTTTGTTTTTGAACGCACAGCCTATATTTGAATAAATTTTAAAACAGCTAAAGATATTATAATAATAATAACATAACACAGTTGCACAATGCTCATGCAGCCGGCATATAGTGAATATTTGGTGTGCAGTTCTCTTCATATCCTGTATCTCGGTCAGGTACCAAAAAAAGGGGAGGAGGGGGAGGAGGGGGAGGTAGAAAAAGAGAATTGAGCAGTGGCTGTAGTAATAAATCACAGGATCGCTGGTGACATTCATACAATACGGATACAGTGTTAACTCAATGAGTCGGACAGCCCTAGCCTGTTCCTCCATCCTGACCTTGCCTCCCTGTCGTAATCAATCATGTTGGCACGGCACACACGCTCCTTATTTATTATTACTCCGGACCCCGCATGTACAGTAAACAATGAGTAGAATACATTGGAAGGAGTGAAGCGGGTTGGTGGGGGTGCTATTATAAGAGAGGAGTCTAAAGGTCCGGTGGAATAACCGGGGGGCATGTGTGTCCGGCTGGCTGGCTGCTTTAAAAGAACTGCTGCTGCACAGGACGGTGAGCAGCAGTATGTATGTATGTGTGTATCGCCGGTAGCGGGGCTGTAACTGTAACGTGTTAGAGATGACCAATGCTAAGTGCTCACTGTGACCCCCTGCCTCCCCAAAAAGAAAAAAAAAAGGTCACGGTAACGTCGTCAGCGGTTAAAATGTACAAGCAGCAGTGCCGTTGTTGTTGTTGTTCTGCTACAGTGTGATGTATGTGCGTGTATGTACACTGTCAAAACCCAAAGTGATAATTTAACGCTGTACAAAATGCAACCATATGGATCATTTAAAGCTGTACAAAATGCAACCATATGGATCGGTATAAGTTTTATCCATTTAGCTACACTATTGTACAGAGGTGCAAGAGTATATTTAGGGTGGGTCTGGTTTGTTTTTGTTTTTTGCACTTTAAACATCAGTTACATTTAAAAAGGAAAAAAAAAAAAAAACACTGGGGATTTTATTACGCTTTTGTGTTTTTGCCCAGTTTGGAGATAATGTTGGAATAATAGGAATCATTTTTTGACAGAAGGGAGTTCATTACAATATACAATATACTGCAATGTAGAATATTAAAAAATGAATGAAAAAAGTCATGATTAATTAGTTAGTTAGTTTAATTTAACTCTGCAATGTGGAATCGGGCCTGTGACACTCTGGGATTTAAAGGACTCAATTAAAGCCCCGGTGAGCTCAAACTGTTTTTTGCTTTCTATTCTTTATTATCATGTTATATATTGTATTTATAATAATAGGAGGAGGCAGACCCAGATGCCACGTAGGCTGCCGGGATCTGACACTATATTCTATGCCTTTTGAGAGAAACATTTTAATTTATTTTACATCATTACTAGGTAGCAGATGCATCTGTTCGAGTGACAGACCATTTTCTTTGTACGACTAACAGCTTATAGGGCCAGTGTAAATTAACAATGACCCAATGAAAAGCCTCCTATAACACCGTCATAATAATCCATGAAAGCCGGCCAAGCCACGCGTCATATAGTCCCATATGTAGACTATGCAGGGGGCCTGTCTTGGCAACAAAACAGGGCCCCCGTGTACAGCGTAGGGCCCCTCAACTGTTCATGAAGGATGGCTCGCTACGAGGAGGGCCGAGGGGGAGTCAGTTTAAAACACATACCATATGCAGTTAGGAAGAGCCTCATTTATCAGCCCCTGAAATTCTTGGGTTTTTACACCTCGGACCCCCCAGTCCTGTCTCTCTCTCCCCCAGGGGTTAGCCACCTCCTAACTGTACGGCGCGGAGATGACAGGTCGCTGAGGCCTGGCTTTAACTGCTGCCCACAGCTCTGATTTGTCTACTCCGCTGAAATAATCAGGATTAGGATGTGAGTCATCTTTTGCGACTCTTATATGCTACCACAATAAGTCCTCGGTCGGCGCTTGATCTGGATAAACAACGGGGCAGATGCATATACCGCGTGACAGGGCAGTGAATTACATTTATGTCATCTTTGTGTGCCTCACTCACCCCGGCTTGCATGTGATCTATTCTGCAAATCTCTGATCCTTTTCCCTTTGCCTTTATCTTGATAGGTTAACTACCTGGGTTTTATTGGGAGTCTTGTAAAGGCCATCGCGTCTCTCTCTCTCTCTCTCTCGTCTCCTTCTGCCCTTCTTCGCAGTCGGACATCATCTGGCCCGTGAATGGCACATTGTTAAGCTCTCTGCTCCTCGGTGGGACCCGCCCGAGCAGATGCCGCGCGCGGCAGCAGACCGCCGTCCGTCCCAGCGCAAGGGTTGGCCGCTCGCAATTCAACGACCGCGGGGCTGTAAATTACGTCCCGCGAACACACAAACACTCTCCTCCTCACCCAACTGCACTCTATGTAATTTAGAGCCGCGATTCAAGGAGCGTAGCATATCCTGATTTTTGTTTGAGGGAACTCCAGTTTCCCGGGCAGTAGGGGGAAGTGGCCCCGCGGCGCATGACCGTGGCCTAGACGTGGGGAGATCACGGACGGACAGCTGGGCTTTGAACTTCTTACCCCTGTGTTCCCGGTGTCAACAGCTTGGTGGCCACATGGGTCGACCTGCAGTAAGAGGGCCGTTTTCTAGCCGAGCTGCCAGACTTGTTTTGACTGGGTCCCTGTGGCACCATTACATCACGGTGGCTAGAGGGGGGAAGCTCGGCGGGGAGAGATCAGGTGAAACAGTGATTTTAGAAATAACATTTAGATTGCATGCACGGCCATCGCCGAGGTGTTTGTGAACACTATATAATGCCGCGAACATTCTCATAAATTGTTGAGGGAATGTGTGAAAAAAAAGGCACAAAGTTTCCTCAAGTGTAGACTTGAGAGCAATTATAAAATATAGGCTGCGGACGACACGAACATTTGTCAGGACCCAAAAAACTCAAAATAAAGTCAAGGAGTTAAACTCACAAGAGGTACAGTAAATAATGCCATACATCTAACGTTTTGGGAGGGCGGCAGAATAAAAGACTCATTTGTTATGGTCTTGGGAAATACACGGCTCAGAATCCAATCAAACATTTCACCGATGTCTGTTTGAGGAAGAATCAACCGGTTTGCTACTTGCTACAGACAATATTTACACACTCAAATCCCATGTCTAGTCAACAGACGCACAATGGCTCCACTAAGATATATGGGTTACTTTATTCATAGCACTTCAATTACAAAATCATGTATTGGGGGGGTTGAGGGGGGGTGGAATAAATTAATAATAAAACCCTGCTATCTGAACTTCTAATATTTTGCTTGGCGAAGGGAAACGAATTACCCTTTTCAGGACTGATGATGTATTACTAGCGTTTGATCCTTAGAGGTTTCAGCCGTGCTCACATTCATTACTTTCAAGTGCTGAGGTGTATCTGCAATTAGAAGCACCTTGCAGTGGATTTCTGACACTCCCGCAGACTTGAAACACCAGATCATAGAATCATCACAGCATTCTACTGCGAGGAGGAGGAAGAAGAGGGGACGGTGTCTCCTTCGAACAGAGAGAGGCGAGGATCGGGGGGTGGGGGGGCTTAATTTAACCATGTGCCCATAAGTGAGGGGAGCCGGTAAGCAAATGAGGACCTTTCATTAAATCAAAGGTGATTTTTGTTCTGCTAATGGGCGCCCCAAAAAATCTAGCACAGCGGCGGAACATGTGATCATTCTCGGCGGAGCGCGCTGCACCGCTGCAGACCGGTCAGGGCTATTCTTATTACAGTATGCATAATGTAATGAGCATGCTTGTTTAATTTAATCACACTGAGTGCACTGTATTAGTATTTCTTTGAAACGACAAAGTCATACAAGCATGTGGTCTGATAAGGAAAAAGGGAATAAATAATACAATCACTCACTCGGAGCTTGTACAGTTAATGCACTTAACCATTTCACAAATGGCGGACATTTACATGGTATGTTGGGTTCGTATATATGCACTAAGGTAGTCCTGTGGCTCCTCTCAGCTATGCTCTTTTTTTCTCTCTCTCTTCCCCCTCACTTTCACCATAGGACTCAGGGTTTATACTGGAATGCCCCAACCCTCAAATGTCTTTAAAAATGATTGTCCTCAAGAATCCGCATGTCGCTCCCGAGAAGTCTTCCGCTGATTGGTCATGACAGGGCCAAAACGGCCACCGCGGCGGCGCAAACACCTCCGAGAAGCCGAAAGGAAGTTTAGGCCAAAAAACACGCTGAGCCATTATGTTAAAGTAAACGACAGCACTTCCTAATGTCATTTGGCAGTGCGAGCGCTCGGCAATTAGGGCCTCTCTTAATGGAAGCTGAGGAACACAGCTCAACGCGCAGTTGATGCTAGTGCCGTGCAGTGGACGACTGCGCACGATGCTAGACTCTAGGGCTCTCTGCACGGAGCGGGGAGCGATGCACTCTAGCTGACTAGCCTAGGATGCGACTAGTAATGCTACCCTGATGGAAGCGATGCAGCTGCCGGGGCCGCAGGCTTAGACGCACCGCATGAGGGTTCACTGGCTGGGCGGGGCCTCCGGTTAGCCCTCATTCCCCACGATGGGTCTGCCCGCTACCAGTGTGGGAGCTGGAGGGGGGCACGCCGAGTTAGGACAGGTGTCCGCCACCTTGGATATCTCCCCTCGCAGCTGGCACCAGCTGGCACCCCCAATGCCCATCCGGATGGTCTGCTCTCTCTCTCTCTCTCTCTCTCTCTCTCTCTCTCTCTCTCTCTCTCCTCTCTCTCTCTCTCTCTCTCTCTCTCTCTCTCTCTCTCTATCCGTAGAGGAGGGGGCCTGTGTGGTGGGAGGGGAGGGGAGGGGGAGGGGGGCATGTCAAGGGCAGACCTGGTACAAGCTCACTCACAGGGCACCCATGCCATGACATGACCTGGCCACTAGGGGACCTGCCAGCAGTGAGGGGTAGGAGTAATGTGGTGCAGCCCGTGTTGCCCGTTTCGTTCGGAGACCTACTCCAGCATCCCTAATGGACCGGCAATGATGAGGCCCCAGCAGTGCCAGAGGGGTCAGAGGCAGCTTCTGTGGAGGACGCTGTGGCTTTACCCACTGGAGAGAGCAGGCAGGGGGATGTCATGTCTGAAGGTGGTCTCTCTGGATGCACGGCCACTGTTTTTGCCCGAGAGGTATAACTGGGAGATGAATCTCTGAATTACTGAATTAGTGAGGTGTATAATTGTATAATAAAAAAAGAAAGAAATACCTCCCTCTCTCTTTCAAAAATAAACCGTATTCTTCCGTTTTGGAATCACAAAAAAAAAAAAAAACGTAGAATGTGGAGCAGAGAGCGGCTGAGACAAATCGTCGCGAATGTAAACAGGCCTGGACTGTCTCCATTCAAGAGAAATCACTGCACATTATAAGCACATTATCTTCCAGGCAAATACCACACAGTGGTTTTCCCTCTTATTCATGATGATGCGTTAATTCACTTAATATGTCTTTAATGGGAAGAGGCTTTTTTTTTTCTCTGCATAAAATGGTTTTCGCACTGACCATTATCTGAACTCAAGCCTAATGATCATGACCATTATCGTGAAGACCACCACCAACCACGTCTGCCAAACCATACCCTCAAATGATCTTGCATTTCTTTCTAACGTGCCTGTTCAATTTGTTAGTCATGTAAATTTCATGCCATCGAAGAAAGCTCATCTTCTCTTTTTCCCCTTTTTGCCACCCCCTCCCGCTGTACATTTTTGAGCACGTCGTGTGCCACTCGACAATTACGTTTCAGACCTTGCGCCGAACCGAGCTGCTTCTTTTGAAGTTATTAGGCAGCATCGCGTGTATCATCATTGCCCTCGTCAGCCCGTAATGGATAAAATCATGCCGCGCTTTCACAGTTTCCACAGTTAAGCATAGTCCTCTTGCCTCAGCACATATTGGTAATTGAGAGGCGATAATAATAATTTGTAATAACACATGCTGGCTCTCTCTCTCTGTGTCTGATATACCACATGGATCCTTTGAAGTGCAGACTGTTGATTACTGTAAATGAGAGCTGTTTCAGGGTGGATTGTGGGTAATTATATGCAGTGCACCCCGGGGAGCAGTGCGAGGGCCCAGGGGACAGTCATGGTTCCACAGGAGAGTGGAGCATTGACAGAGCAACACATGCTGGGCCACTGATTCCCAGCGTGAAACAAGTCAACAGGCCTGTCTTTTATTCCTAATGTCTGTGATTTACATCAAAGAAGCAGCGTCACCCAACCGCAACAAAGTGTTGTATACTGCAGGATGATTGACAGGAATTCATATTCCGTATGCCCTGCCTGCCTGCCCCTCCCCTCCCCTCCCCTTCCAACAACTTGGTATGATAATGATAATTGTGGTGTTATGGCACAGAATAAAAAAAAACAACAACACACGCATCGCAGCAGCTATACAGAAAGGTGAAAGTATATTATTGCAGCTTCAGTAGTTGACTGACATTTCGAAACAAGATCTTCCTCCCTGACTTCTTGTTTTTCACCAGGGCTGAGGAAAGAGCTTGTTTTTTGCTCGAAACGCCCGCTAGTGAAGCTGTAATAAATTCCTTCCAATGGGAGCTATTTGGCCGCGCAGATCTTTTTCAATTTTATTGCAACAGAACACATTGTCATTTTTATCTACTGTGAGATGTACCTCGTCTTTATTTAGTGCACGCTTTTGGCTGACAATTTCACTCAAGGTTTGTAATTTGCCATAACAGTTGATCTGTCAGCGTAAGTGATGTCGTAAAATGCGCACGCAAAAAAAAAAGACAGCTCATGACTCTCTGTCGCCGGCAAGGAGAAAGAAAGCGAGGAGGGGGGAAAAAGAACACAAAAAACGTTGCTTTAGTTGTGCTTTAGTTGTATGTTTGAGTGTCCTTATGTATCACACATATACGTTGAAAATTGAATTCAAATTAGAATGCAACGTGTGGTAAAGTTTCCAATCACGCAGGGAGCCCGGCAATCTCCTTCTCTTCACTTGAGCTCATTTCTCCACTAATGACTTTGCCCTCTGATGCAAGCCAAGGGATCGTCAAAGGTCCTTGAAACAAAAAGGGAAATATAGCAATTACTGGGACTTTCATCGGCAAGAAAGAGATTAAAAACCCTGTGGTTGTATAAGCACCCGGGTAGCAAACCCTGACGTTTTTTCCCCTATTAAACGTATATTCATGCATTGCACTGAGATGCTATTCATGTGCTTCACCACCATCTCCATTCATTCTCCTTGTGCGTGATAATAGAATCAAATGTATTATGTATTACTAATCACATGATAATAACAGCCTTTGGTGTCACTTCTGCATGTAGATTCCAAAATGCAGTGTGTGTACAAGAAAACCCATTGCCTTTTTAACAGTAGCCTGAGGGAGCGGAGTTGTCCCTTAGCCTCCATAACCATTGACACAAAAGGTCCCCGAACAATTTCAAATCACTTCTTTATTTCTCTGTCTTATATAATCCACCCACATTATTAAATCTACCACCTTCTGGGACTGTACTGATACAATAATATTACAGTGCTGAAATGTTTACATTTCAGGCTGCTAGCTTTACACTTGTTATAAACATGTATGCCCTTAGGACTGCGTGTGCAATATGTATGCATACTACTTGGCCTAAATGAGGCACCGGGTCATTCCGCTTTTAAGAGGGGTCAATATTACCTCAAGCAAGAGGCCATATAGCCGACATCAGAACCTGACTGAGCAGAAAATGGCTCCTGATATTCACAGATGAGAGCTGTTATACATTAAACATGCTTGTAAATATTCACTAGTCAGACCATTCAAATGGAAAATATGTTTTGGGTCAAAGGTCTATGAAAATGTTGTCTCCAGAGGAGGTCCCCCTAGGAGCGGCAGCAGTGATGATAACGGGGTGAAACACCCATAGGGGACTGGGGGAGAACATTAGGTAGTTGTTTTACATGTTTGACTGTGGGAAAAGCAATGATAGCTCTGAGATAAATGATGGGCACTTATCACACTGGACTGACCTCCAGTTACGCACCACAGGTAATGGAATGTTTTGCTTCCATCAATTATATGCAGCCAAGCTGAATCACAATGCATTAGGGGGAACCAGCACATTTTTCTGAGTAATTAAACTGGACTGGTTATATCACCGGTTTAGCGTTTGAATATAGAATACAGTGTTTTTTTTTTCCTTCTTTTTTAATCCGTAGTCGTATCAAAGTATGATGCTCTTTGAATGCAACAATACTAATCCTTAATGGAACCTAAGAATAGCACCAGGCACAAAAGGAGCAGCATTATACGCGCAAAAAAAACGTCAATTTTATTAGCGGGGTTTCGTCTCGCTGACAGGATCACATGGCTCGAAAATTATTTCATCATGTTGAAGTCCAACTGTGGGACTACGGTGTTATCTACTATTTTTGTCTCTCTCTCTCTCTCTCTCTCTGCCGTATATTTCAGAGGCCAGGAACAATGTAGTCTGACAGACATATTCTTTATGAGGGGCTCGTGGTCTCTCTAATTTGACACAGTTGTCAGAGATAAAGCTCCTTAGAGAGTGTGGCCATGCTCTGGGTAAGAATGGGGATTAAATTAACACCCCCACCTTCACATCCTCTGACCCCAATACTAGAGAATAAAACATACACGGGGAGAGACTCACTTCAACACCACCACACTTCCTCCCTTAAACCCTGTTTTATTTTTTAACACATTTAGGGAGGGGGGGTCCTCCTTTGAAATAGTGCCTGGCTGCGTCCAAATCATTGCTGCATGAAAAAAAAACTGTATATGTCCACTGTGCTTCTTGTATTGTAGTGTAAATTCATCCAGCACAACAACAACAACGTCCACACAGGCGTAATTTGGCTAATATCCAAAAGGATGATTATATCAGGTAACCACGCTGTAAATCAACGAGCGGCTTTACCGTAAATGTGGCCAACGAGAGAGAAATGACACGCCGAACAGGCGAACACCCCCCCCCCCCTCGTACAATGTAACAATACACCGCCCCTTCTCCTTGGTAGTTTCCTATCAAATGACCCGAGCACGTAAAATCAAATCAACACTGGAATGGATCATATCAAATTCTAATGAAAACATAATGTGCTCTTAAAATGTGTGTTGGGCCCGGCAGCCAGTCATCCAGAGAGGAGCCCCCCCATCCCATCCCACCCCCCCCACCCCCCCTAGATGACGTGATGAATAGAGAACACCGATGGAATATGCATCAAAGTCAAGCTCATGATTTATGTAATAGCAGTCACTTGGACACTGATTAGCTGCTCTGTCAAGCGTGTAATACGAGAGGCACAACCCCTGGTTTATCAGTCATTTATCTGAAGTGCGTCCTGATATTATCACTGGATCCTAATGTCATCATTATGCCGCACAGCATGTGCGGGCCAGTGTGTCACGGTGCCGGCGACACGGGCTGTCAGGAGTTCAAGCCTCTTCATTTGCAAAGTGCTCAGACATTCATAGCACTATGTCAACAGTAAAATAGAGAAAGCCACATCATATCAGAGACGGGAGGGACGGCGGCACACACAGGCACACTAAATAAGTGGGCACTGGAGGGTGTAGGAAAATATTTTCACGTCTTTCGTCGTGGCTGCGGCCCGTTCCTTATCATCTGGGTGATCTGGGCTAATTCAGTGGAGAGGGACTGGAATAACACGGTGTCAAAGTACAAAGAATAAAATAGCAGTTCGCTTTTAGTTGACTTAAGTTTTGTGTGTGTGTGTGGCTGCTTCATGGATTGATTTATAAGAGCAGTCATAATAACATCCACCATGGTGCACTCAATATGCACAGTGAGAACGCACCCAGACCTCCTCTGTGGGCACCGTCGAGGCCCTCAGAGGCCATTTCTCCTGATTTAAATGCGCGCTCACACACCACACCACACGCGCGGCACCGTGCGAGAGGATGCATGCACTGTCGCTGTTCACTACTAGTCTGTCAGGACTTTTCTGATCTGCACTCCTACATGTCTTCTATCATGAATGACTACAACTCCTCCCACGTCAACATGAGAGTGAGACTGCAACGTGCAAACACAGGAAAACAGATAGCGTACGAAGACTGAGCTCTGACAATCAAACAACCACTGTAAGCGGATATGGGGCAGAATTGCCCATAAACAATTTCTGTCCCTCTCCAAAAAAAAAAAAAGAGTCGTGGCCGGGGCTGTTATTCTCACAAACATCTGGTTGGTGTACACTAAAAAGGAAGCCGGTACTGTGGTATAAGTCCATCAACACCTCACACAAACAAAAATAGTGAGGGAAGCTGCACAGGAAAGTGAGCTCTTTGAGTCTCAAACAAAAGATATTAGCCTTGTTTCCAATGCAGAAAGGGCACCACACCTTGGCACCGATGCTGCTCACAATCAAAGGAACAGCCGTCACAGCCGTGGAACTGTGTTTTTAAAGGATATCTTAAAAGATTGGAAATACGTGTCGTTATGGAAAAAAAAAACAATTGAGTGTGGAACCTTTGGTATAATGCTGTGCAGGTCATTCACACAATTCAGGGTATTCTTTTCATCTTTGCCACGACCAAAGTATATTTCCTGTGTTTTTTCCGCTACCATCATTTATCTGTTAAATATATCTTGATGTGTCCTGGAATCATGTAAGTCTTGGGGGTCCAAAAAAGAGAAAAGAAGAAAAAAAAGCTAGTGCTCATGACAAATAATCACCTCAAAACAAAACTCGCAGAGGCTGTCCTTAAATTGGATACTGTACATTTTAAACAAAAAAAACAATTAAACATAAAATTAAAATTAAACAGCAAAAACCCCAGAAAGAACTAACGTCCATCCACTGTTCCTCCAGTCAAGAACAATGCATGGTAATTCTGTGGCTGCACTGAAATGTGCTTGCCTTGTATGATGAATTCAAACAGTATGGCCCAGAAGATCCAGCAGAGGGGGCTGCTTACTGCAATCATATGCTGATTAATTGAGCTTGATTCTCCCCATGCTGTGAACATAAGTTGTCACACACTGTAGGCTACATGTTGGTATGTGGGTAAAGGTTACAGGGCTTTACCTAAGTCACCTTTTTACCACAGGTAGCCCTTTCACACCATTTTTGATGAACATTAAGAAAACAGTGGTTTTCTGATTATCCCTCATCAAGCACGAAATCAAACTAGGTTATGTTCATTTTTATTAATTGTGCGTGTTCCTCTCTAATTAGCTAATGAGAGACAAAAAGCAGGTTTAGAGCGGCGAAAATGCAAATGACTCTTAGAAAATAGCACAAAAAAGTAAATGGCAAGGCTGAGAATCATCCTTCATTGAAATGTCAGAGATAAATGGCTCAAATGTCACATCAATTAAAACGGGGGACAGTTAGTAGTTCATTAAAGAGAGAGCCATATTGCACCGTCGGGTACCGTTGCCAACCCTTACTATCTGGGGCAGACTGGCAGCGGGTCCAGATGGCACGGAAATCCTCACAGATTTCAAAATGGTCTCTGCAGGGGTGGCGTTTTTCTTTTTTTTTCACCCCACCCCTCCTCTCCTCTCTGCTTCCACCCTCCACACCGAGACGGGGTGTGGGCCATAGGCCCATGTTAGTAGGCCTATACCGCTTTCAGGGGCGGATCGAGGCATGGGCATGGGGGGGGGGGCAGTGCCCTCCTAAATACCCATTCTGCCTGGCCCCCCCCCCCCCCCTAAATACCCATTCTGCCCCCTCCCCCCCCCCCCCCCCCCCCCCCCCAAACACGATGCCATGCAAAACAACCCAAGATATTTCAAATTAAAGTGCTTATATTAAAAATGATTTGAAACACTACTACTACTGCTACTAACTATAATTTTGGCACCACTAAACCAACAGCATTTCATCATTGAAAACAGAAAACTCTGTGAGTTAGAGCTTTAGCTTTATGCATGCTGCGTTTCTGTTGCAACTTCAACAACAACTGCTGTTATTATTGATGCTTTACTTGCCTAGTAAAAGCCCTGTAACCGAAAATGGTATGGGTGCGAAGCGACACGGGCGATGAAGCCGCACCCATACCATTTTCTCTTGCCCCTCCAACATGTTCTCTTGCCCCCCCCCCCCCCCCAAATGGGACATGTTACATCCACCCCTGACAGCTTTCCAAATGGAGCCACCGCATGCACAACAGTGAAGGTGCCATGGATGGAAGTAAAAATAAAACAGAGGTCAACACAAACTTCTAGAGTAACCTAACATATAATGGAGGCAACACACATTTAGCTGGAATCTGTTTGCACTGGTCCCTGACTGTCCCAGAAATCAAAATGACAACAGCCTGGGAACACCTTTGACCACTTTAACCCCAGTGTTCCAATTTTGGGGGTGTATAGGTATTAATAAAAATGCCATTTCATTTTTTTTAAATAGTAGATCTATTCTACAACCTCAGAATGTATAACCCTGTGAACTTGTACACCCACTGTTTAAAAAAATAATAATGAAGAATTGTTTTAGTTAAAGACTAATAAATCACTAATGATCATGCCTAATTATAAGCCAGGCCAATGTTGTTGTTGTTTTTTAATTGACCTTCCTACTTACAAGGAAAATAGAACATGTACAAGGCTGAATTAAAGGGAAACTCCACCCTTTTTCAACATTGTACTATGTCATCAGTTCCCCAATTCTGTGTTTCCTAGAAATGGAGGCATGGGGAAAAAAAAAAAACATTAACATGGTGAAACGCATCTTGATGATGTTGTCAGATGTTTTTTCACCATGTTAATGATTTTTCTTTCAGACCCTTTTTTTCTGAGAGTGTACAAGTGGAACAGATTCAACAGAATGGACCCCTTAGAGTCGATTTGGTGACATTTGTACACTCTCAGAAGAATGTTCCTTTTAAGTGACAGTGTAACTGCATTAGATTACAGCAGTGATAGTTTACATGTCTGTTGCCACAAAGTCTGTACTTCTTCACTTAGGTTGGAATTCACATACATAAAAGCTACTTTTTATAGCTATATTTGTTATGAATTATATTAATATTATTAAAAAGTGTAACCCCAGCTGTGGTACATACAGCTCCTAGATAGCAAAAAGCATTGATTCAACGTTGAATTTTGGTTAGATAACCAGAATTCAACGTTGAATCAATGGATTTTGCTATCTGGGTATAGCTCCTGACTCAATACCCTGCATATGTGGTTAGATGGATGAATGAATGAATGAAATTTGTATTGACAGAGATGAGTTACAGTACAAGTCAAGTACACACTGCAACAAAACTGATAACCGCTTGGAGAATTACAGTACAATTCAAGTACAACTACATCAAATCTGAGAAAGCTGATTGGACACACTAGTTAAGCATACACTTGTTCACAATAGTGGCCAACTTGTTCATTTCATTAAGGCATTCAAATACATACAAAACAAAACTTCAGTAAAGTCAGAAGCAGCAAATCGTGGAGGTATAAAATCATAGTGGAGGTAAAAAGGGAAAAGAGAAATGTACAAAGAGGAGAGGGGGTGGGTGGGGGATGCCTTTGCTATATACTGTATGATCTAACTTTATGATCTAAATCAGTGTTTTCCAACCAGTGGTCCGGTAGAGGATTCCAGGTGGACCACAGCTAAATGATGGAGAGTTGTTAACCAGACGGACCCTTATATAGAATGTAACTCACTCAAGAAAAAATGAAATCATTTCACACTCTCAAGAGTTCAATTATTGTTCAACATCATTCTCAATTTTTAAAAGAAGTCTACACAATTAGAAAAGGGGTAGAATTGTTTTTTTTTTTTTTTTTTTTTTTCAGGTGAAAAATTGAATTGTTATTGTTATTTATTATCTTTTGCCTATACTTGCCTGCAAACATACAGCATAGAATTGTGGACCAAAAAAATGGATGGATAGGGTCTGTGGCTATTAAAAGCTGAAAAATGAGTGTTCCCTGGTATCAAAATGGTTGAAAAACACTGATCAAAATGTATGTTCCTACCTATTTCCACAACGGTCTCCTTTATGAGATTTTAAGCTTAGTATTCATGTTCAATTTACCTACATGATCCCCTGGATGCACTCTCAGTATACAGTACAGTACGAGGCAGCAGCACATACACACACAGGGAGGAGAGAACACTTTGTTGAGCCAATCAGCGAGCAGAGCTACGCTGTCGCGTCTTCTGATTGGCCGCCTCGACCACGTTGTCGGGAGAAACAGGAACAGAGCTTCAGCCCTCATGATTGTTTTGCAGAGAGAGGAAAAGGCACCGACTCGCTACAAGCCACTGGCTGCATGTAAGATAGAAAACCGACCCGAAACACTGTTTAAATACACAATATAGACCTTTTATAGCACGTATATGAAAGTATTATGAGAGGTATGCAAGCAGGCAACACAAAGCAGTCTTATTTACACCCTCTTCTACGTTGTATTTATGCTAATAAGTTCGCTGAAAGCTATAGTTTTAGCACGGATTTTCATTATACATAAATAAACACAATGGAATTGTGACGACGTCGTCAACCGTATTGATACCAGGGCCCACTATTTATTCAGCATTTGAGCCACGGACCACCATTTGAGGTCATTTTAGCCCCACAGACCCCAAAACTGAAGCTTTATTTTGCTTTTGTCCACAATATGCACCTGGGAAACAAAACAGGCAAACATACAGATAAAAAATGAGCATTAATTTTCTATTTGTGTAGACTTGGGCTAATTCAGATGAATATTTTAACTCTTGAGAATGTAAACATGCAAACATTTTTACGCTCTCAAGAGCCACATCTGGTTAACCAACTTTTTATCTGGTTAACCAACTTAGCTATCTGGGTGGGGACCACCTCGAACCCTCCCAAGGACCACTGGTGGTCCCCGGACCACTGGTTGAAAACCATAGTCTTAAAAGAACTAGCAGCACGTGGATGATTGATTCCCAAAGAAAGTAACACCACCCTGCAAAGCCCAACTCTCATACCTTTCCAGTAGAAGTGACCGACTCTGTCGTGTTGAAAGATTCTTTAAAGGGAAACTCCACCCATTTCCAACATTTTAATATGTCATTAATATACCTTAGAGATGTTGTGGGCATGATAACAAAGTTCCCCCAATTCTGTATTCCTAAAAATGGAGGTCTGAAAAAATCATTAACATGGTGAAATACATCCCATGACATCATCAAGATGTATTTCACCATGTTAATGATTTTTCTTTCAGACCCCTTTGAAAATGGGTGGAATTCCCCTTTAGTAACTACTGTACCATAAAGGCTATACAGACAGTAAATGTGTAATGTGATGAACTATTTTGAAACTATTTTGAAATCGCTTCCACACTGGTTGCTTGTGTGTGTGTGTTTGCTTGTTTTGTAGTCTTTAGCAGTGGTTCCCATTACGTTTTCATGCTAAGGACCCCCACCAAATTGACACTAATTTACCCGCAGACCCCCCATTTCAAAAGATATTCCAGGGACCTCCATGAGATAAGATTTGTATATGGTGTACAAAAATCAATGCTAATTTAACTCTGGCTGGGGACTAGTTAATGTAACTCTGAGAGTGTACACATTTGTACACTCAGAGTGACAGGCCCATGAGGGTCCATTTTGGTTTCAAACTATCATTTAGCTGGGGACCCCCAGGAACTCCCTCAATTACCCCTGGGGGTTTCTGGAAACCCACTTTGGAAACCCCTGGCCTACAACAATGTGTGTGTGTGTGTGTGTGTGTGTGTGTGTGTGTGTGTGTGTGTGTGTGTGTGTGTGTGTGTGTGTGTGTGTGTGTGTGTGTGTGTGTGTGTGTGTGTGTGGGCCACTCAATAAACATACATATTAATCCTATCAATTAACTGTTTAATGTGTGCTGTTACACTCTACTGTAACTGAGGATATTCGGTGATTATTAGAGAATACCATATAAACATAAATAAAATAAAGGCCATCACTCAAAACTTCATTATTTCATTTTAAAATACAGTGTTGTTTGTCCAACGTTGGTATACACAGCACCACAGACTACTATTTTGGAAAGGTTTAGTTGTCAATTAAAATTAAATGAATACATTAAAAAATACAATGGGAGCTGGTACTGCACCTTCACCGTATGTGACTGACTGCACAAGAAATGCTCATACCTTAACTACAAGGGTGGTGGTGGGTGGTTACAAATTAAATCCACTTAAAATTGTTTTGTTGGCAAGTTCTATGCAAAAAAATACATATACACTATATACTGTATGTCATAAGCATCCAGTGTTTACTGTAGGATAATGTTTGCTTTATTTACATACAAACGTATCCCTGAGTTTTTATTTAATTCAATTCACTTTCCTAATAGTAGAGCCTTTTACAGTAGTCTAGCAGTATGTGGCACCTTGAGAGCTTTACATGGTAGCCAATTAATGTTTGTGTTGATTCTGAACTTAAACAGTAGCCTAAACCCCTTCTGAGATTTTGCTAAATTGCAGAAATCCTTTCGACAACCCCGATAACCCCGTCATTATAAATGTAATTTTCCGACAGCAAATGCTGATGATGTGTGTGGACATCAATATTCAAAATGGCCAAAGGAAAAACGGAACACGTGACTGCATGCATGGGCCTGTAAAAATGTGTGGGTTAATGTTGGACGGCGTGGACGGCTAGTTTTTAGGTCAGAGGAGTTTCAGATAGTAGTGATTCCTTGGTATGAACCTTTACAATCAGTGTGACCTTTATTTATTATAACCTCCATCTCTCAAAAACTCACATATAACATAGTCAATCATCTCTCCTTCCCTCAAAGTAAAAATAAAAAAGAAACTGCTGTCTGGTTATTGCCAGTATCCATCTCAGTCGTCAGAAAAGCTGCACGTTTTTGCTGTTGTTAGGGCTGGAAACCGGAATCCCATCGGAGTTGCACCCTAAGGAACAAATTTAATGCTAGAAAAACATCCCGGCCATCAACCAAAAATGACGGATTGAAAATAATGTCGAGCTATCTGGGGAATCCCCCACCAGACAAGGGAACAGACTGCATTGTTTTTCTCATTTATGTGATATATAGAACAGAAAGGAGGGAAAAATGGGCGATTTATTGGTTAGATAGGCGTATTCTTTCCCATGCACGGAAGAAATATTAGATAGTAATGCAGGGATCAAGTCAAATCATGACATTGTTCAGGGGGAGGCTAGGTGTTCAAATATGTAACTCATCACGTGTGTTGGCGGCGGCTGCGCTAGGTTTTCAATAGATCATTCGATGCAAATAAGTGTGGGAAATGCTGAAAGTTACCGCATGAATATGTCAATGAGCACGGGTTGTAATTTGTGGTCTCTTAGCAGGGGCGGCGGCGAGATGAAGACGAAGCGGGGGGAGAGAGCGTGCACTCAGAAGACCATCTCATTGCTCAGCCCCCTGGGGAAGATCCAAGTGAGCGCATGTGAGAATGGCGTGCACACCATCCAGATTCTAATGGATGTCGCACCTGCTGAAAGGTACTGTACAACAGCAGCGCCTGTGTGTGTGTGTGTGTGTGTGTGTGTGTGTGTGTGTGTGTGTGTGTGCCAGTGACGTGATAAACAAAGGTGTGAAATTTACAGGCGGGACAGAATCCACTCCACGTGATGGAGTGCCGCCATTCCTCATCGCAAGCAGGGAGGGCATGTTTGTAGATCCCACAAGAAATATCCTGGAGAAAGTTGGGGCAAATATGAGCAGGCACAAGAAATATGAGGAGGGGCGGAGGGGGGGCCCTAGAATATAGTTGGACTCGGAAATTAGATTTGCGATGGCATGTGGTTGTGATTCTTCCTGCAGTATATTTGAAATTTCAGAAAACATAAATAAAAATAACGGTTTATTATCCACGGGGGAGTTGATTAGAGCCAGAGCCTGTTGGGTCATTAAAGGTCAAGGGGTGACACGCCATGCTACTTCCTGCTTATTTATGGTCCTTTCAAGTCGTTTGTTTGTGTACACACTAGTACAGTTGTTCTTGAGTGTCAGCCTACATTCAAAACCAGAATATTCCATTAAATTCTTGGCCTCTGCCATCCATAAACATTCCTAGAATGTCATCTGTCTCAGTGAAGCGATTCCAACTGATTAAAGCATCAGCATCGGTAAAGACTTATTCCTTTTTCCCCCCCTTAACAAATTCCCATTTCCAGGTCTTACACTCTACATCTCAGATTAGTTTTGATTAGATTGAAATTAAATATCCATGTATCACAGATTCACATTTGATAAACTTGATTGGTTTGGGAAATTAAACCGGTTTCCAAACGCACCCAGATAGGAAGTCATCCTTTTGAAAATGTATGGCAAAAATTCTAATTTATGGAAACCCATTAATGGTCTTGTATATTATACCTCAACATGTGTTTCCTCCTCGACTGTCTGCTATTTCCTAAAATTCATCAAGCAGTGAAAAACATTCCACTTGTTGTTAATGAGTTGAAGTGAGGAAATTAATAATATGGAATTTTGATTATGGAAGATGTCCTGCAACCATGTGCAGGGCACCTTTTCTCCCTCTCTTCCTGAACAGGGTTTAATTTGTGTGTTCAGGTTCAGTAGGAATATGCAAATTAATCTAATGATTCGCATCAGTAGATCATTTCTCAGTTTAATATCGTTTGCGATGTCGGTCATGAGTGTAGTTCCGATTACATTGCTCTCCCCTGTATGTTCTCCAACGTGTGCGCTCGACACCATTAAACCAAATATTTTGATTTTATCGCGACCAGTCGAATATAATATTACCAGTCGGAGGATAGCAAAGACGCCGGCTCTGGAGTAACACAATGTAAACAGGCATTAAAGACAAGGCAAAGATAAAGTGAGGAAATATGGGCTTTATCTTTGCACGCGGCTTTACATGTAGATCTCACCAAAGCCTGTCTATACCAGTAATAGTTCAGGTCAGCCATTTCCATTGATTTATTTATGACATACTAAACAAGGCTCTTTCCCAGCTTTGGATGTGGTGTGATGTAGGCTTAGCTAGTCAGTATGATAAATGGTCCCTGACAACGTATTTTGGATAACGGAAATGGTTAAGGTTTCCATGCACATCAACCAAGGAAGCCCAATGTGTCTGAAAAAAGGAGTCGGAAGCCTGGAAGCTTTTCATGACTGAAACTCTGCCTGCCTGCCTGCCTGCCTGCCTGCCTGCCTGCCTGCCTGCCTGCCTGCCTGCCTGCCTGCCTGCCTGCCTGCCTGCCTGCCTGCCTGCCTGCCTGCCTGCCTGCCTGCCTGCCTGCCTGCCTGCCTGCCTGCCACGTTCACAATTGGTTGCCGTCGTCGAGCAGGCAGGCAGGCAGGGAGGCAGCAACAAAAGCACTGGCGACATTGATAGATAGTTATTGATAAATGCCATTATAGCTACATAAACGCACTTGAAGCATTGCTTACACACCATGACCGTCAGCTCTTTCTAATAGAAACGTCTCAAGCCCCTTTTGCTTCCTAACTGATCTTAGGAACATTTTCCCTGAAAATCAACCTCCTCCGCCAGTCTAACGACAGCCCTAAAGGCACTATCAGATGAACAAATTCATTACATCTCAACAACCCCTGTTGGGGCCTTACACACCAGCTCCCTGTTAACCAGCCAGCACCGCACACCCCCACCCCGCCACACGCACCACCACCACCCCCGCCCCTTAGTTTAGCATGGTCATAGCGTTCGCAGAAAAATGATACGCATTTTGTTTACAGGAGATTACTATTATCTGAAATATGATGCTTCTTGCCTCTTTCACACACACTAGAGTACAGACACATAATACGCAGGAAAAACATAGGGCACTTTTTTATTAGGGTGAAAAATGAAGAAAAAAAAAGAAAGAAAGGGGGGCTGGACTTCTGCCCCGAGACATTTTTGTGGGCATATTATTTTACAATGCTTTGATCAATTTGTCTGTCAAGCTTTGCTGAGATGTGGGGGAGCTGGAGAAAAGCAATTTAGCTTGTGAGGTCCTCAATAGAAATGTACTGCAGGAGCCTGAGTGTGACATGTTGCATTAGAACCTGAGTAGCCTTTATTGCTAGATAATGTCGCGAGGCAATGCTGATATCAATCACTCTTTAACAGCTGGTATGATGTGTTTTTATGAAGTGGAGCAAAATAATGCATGAGGCGTTTTTCTTTTTTTTTTTTCTTTTTTTCTAGGAAAAAATAATTGATTTAATTCAGGGGTGAGAGATTTCTGCTTTTTAACAGCAACAACAACACAAAAACAAACAGTGGGGAAACACAGACGCTAAATATGCCAGGAGCCACTAACTGTTAAGAATAAGCTCTTTGCTTTTTTGCTTCTATAGAAAATTCTAATTAATAATACACAGATAAACAATAAACATTCTGTCTCATTTGCATATTGATATAAACAATATATTTGTGTATCTGAATTCCCAGCACACCCGGGTCACGTGATCTGCTGAAAATCCTAAGTGGCTCAAACCAAAAAAATTATCATTATATTTCCCAAGCCATAAATCCGCTTTTTTTTTTTCTTCTCCCCCCCCCTCTGACACAAAGCCTTATAAATCTGTGTCTGATTTTTCACATTGCACATTGTTTTTAGTTAATGATTTTCATCTGTTTGTTGTTCCTGTGATAGCGGGGAAATGTACCATATGTTCCAGCAAAAGACAAATGATTAGCAAATGAAATTCTGGACAGCTGTCTGACTGAAAGCGTTTGGTTGATAGCATTCTGCTACCATAATTAGCTTAAGCTTTGGGTTAATTAACTTTCTACCTGGATATGCATAATAATAGCATTCTGCAGAAAGCCAAGAAGCTTCCCAGTGTATCAGCCTTGCAAAGGCTGGGCTTTTTTTATTTTGTATTTCGGCAGCATATTTCAATTTCAAGAGGCGATTTAACTCGGGAGCATCGTCAAATATTGTAGATTTTGCTCCCCCAAGCCAGATAATTCTGAAACAATAGGGGTGTATTATGTGGCAGAAATGCCATTTCTGAATGTAATTAAAGCGGATGAAAGCAATCACCGATTTTTAAACGCTTTTGTCTAGAATCAGGCCTACTTGTGATTTAAAAAAAAAAAAAAGAAAATACCCATCAGGAGGAGAAAGGAGGCAGGAGAACCCCCAAGTCCTTATATAAGAGGCTGTTGAGATTGAAGTGAAGTACAACAGTAATTAGTCTTTTGTATGAATTTGCTGGCCATGGTCATGATTAGTTAAGCATGTGAGGGGGAACTGCATAGCTCTTAAGGAGGAGGGTGTTAAAGTCTATTTATCACCAGTTATCCTCACAGCTTTCCATTATCACCGACAACACTGGATGTGCCTGAGAACCGCCTAATTGTTCTGAGGTGGAGTGTGTTTTTTTGTGTCGAACCCGTCACCCCCCTCCCTCCTCCCCTCCCAGTCACATTGGCATTCATACGCGGGGCCAGCCATTTTCCATCTATCCGGGCCCTAATACCCAAGCTGTCACAACAGCTTTTACACACTACCGACACTGGTGTGAAATATCTGAGGTGATGCATTTATCGTTTTCTCACACTCACGTAGCGCTGTGAATCAATGTCCTGGTTTCACGCTGAATAACATAGTATAGTAAATGTGTTTCCTGTGCGGGAGGGCTGTTTATTTGATGTGATGCCGCACACCTTGGGCTACATCAACAACTTTGGGACTTCATGTGTCTCTGTTTCGCTCTCTCTCTCTCCATCTCTCTCTCTCTCTCTCTCTCTCTGCAACACTGGTCCGACACCCACCCCCTTTCTCTCCCTCCCTCTCCCTCTTTCTCTAGCTCTCTCTCTGTCTCACTCTCTCACAGACACATGCTTTAGATGATTAGAATACACAATTTAAATTAGTTTGGATGGATATGCTCAATTTTGTATTCTCTTTACAATTAAGCTTAGAATTGGGAAAAAAACAAAAATACTTAGCGATGTAATATAAGTCTTTGCTGCCCCTACCAGACCCAGTCCCTTCAGAAATATATACACAGTATTTATAAATGATGATTTCGATATTGTCATTAAAGGGGAATTCCACCCATTTTCAAAATTTTCGGGTCCATTTGCGGGTTTGCGGGTCCATTTGGTACCATTTGTACCCTCTCAGGAAAAATGGGTCTAAAAAAAATCTTTAACATGGTGAAATACATCTTGATGATGTCATCAGATGTTTCACCATGTTAATGATTTTTTTCAGACCTCCATTTTTAGGAAATACAGAATTGGGTGAACTATTTCATCATGTCCACATAACATCTCTAAGGTATATTAATGACATTAAAATGTTGAAAATGGGTGGAGTTCCCCTTTAAAAAAAATAATCGGTAGCCTTTGGAATTGTGTTTTTCACATTGTGAAGTCACTGTACTCAGCTGCGTATTCATTAAGGTGCTGCTCCCACTGGCCCCTTGGACCCATCTGCGCTCTCTCTGCGTTTATGCTCGTCTCTCGTCTCGCGGGACGCTGCCCAATCAGGCTGCATGTGCCATTTCCCGTGTAAACCAACACCTGTGTAACACACTACCTGTAAACCCCCCCAACCCCCACCCCCCCGCCCCATAGGCCACGGGTGTCAAACTCAGATACAGAGTGGGCCAAAATTTAAAACTGAACAAAGCTGCGGGCCAAGTTTGAATGAACTAACCTTTTAAAGGGGAATTCCACCCATTTTCAATTTTTTTCCTGAGAGGGTACACATTTGTACCATTTGTACCCACATTTGTACCCATTTGTACCCTCTCAGGAAAAATGGGTCTGAAAAAAAAAAATCATTAACATGGAGAAATACATCTTGGTGATGTATTTCACCAGATTTTTTCAGACCTCCATTTTTTTCAGACCTCCATCTCTAAGGTATATTAATCACATATTAAAATGTTGAAAATGGGTGGTCTTCCCCTTTAATTTGATAATGTCTCAAGGGCCAAATGAAATTACATGGTGGGCCAAGAGTTTGACACCCATGCCATAGGCATAGGCGAGACACTGACATTCACTTGTCATCGGGATGAAAATCTTTGTCACGAATGCTGTGCGATTCCTAAAACGGCTCCTTCCACTCGGTGACGGGTTGGTGCCGCTTGCCTGAGAAGAGCTTGTGCTGGGGATGTGACTTAAAAAGAAGTAAGCTGCCATGTATGTTTTAAACCCGCTGTCAACCCGGGCAAAGTTTTTTTCCCCCGCCACAAAGGGCGATGCCAGTTTGTGTTTTTATTTTTTTTTTCGGGGGAACTTGATTGGATTCCTGTATCTTCCCAGCACAGCAGGGTACAGCCGTGCAACAACATACTAAGGCAACGTGGCTATGCAGAGAGAGAGAGAGAGATGATGCCGCTCTGACATCTTGGAGAGGAGTACGAGTCAATTATGCCCAAGTGTTGTTCTTGCTTATCTTCCTGCGGCACCAAACAAGGATTTAGTCAAGGATTTAGGGGTGAGGGGGCGGTGGTGGGGATCATGGTAAGCGGTTCACAACAAAACACTCAAAACTCCTGGGAGCGGGCACTGATTTAAAAATAAATTACAGAAGACGAAGCGCTAACACTCAAGGGCCCTCAGCAGTGCTGGCGTACACAGGTGAAGATTAGCCTCCTCGCTAATCAGAGGAACAAGGCAGTAATTTGCTCCGAACACAGACAGTAATTAGGACTTGGTGACACTGGATTCCCATAATGCCTTTGTGCTTGACGTGGTCAAGTTTTGACAGGGGCTATCCATGCAGGGTCACTGTCCCCCCCCCCCCCACACACACACACACACACACAACACCCCTCCCACACCACAGTCTCCCGGCCCTCTTCAGCGGAGGCTCTAAAAGGTCCCCGCAGTTACAGGGGATCCCTAATGTACTTTACGTCTCCCTCACTGGCTCCTTACCATTCGGGTAATTGGAATCTCTTACTGTGGCACTTGAGAATAGGGGCTAAAAATGCTATTTGAAACTGCTCAGTAGTCTGTTGTAGATAAACATTGCCGCGTCGAGGTGTGGATACACTACATAATGGAGTAAGAGTTAAGGCTGCGGTAATACATGCCTTCACTGACTCCGCCGTGGTTGGCCAGTAGGGAGAAGAAGGCCCTAATTGTTGTGTGCATTGTTGCCTACGCCGCAGTATTTTAGCACCACCTTTATGTATTGGATCGAGCGCCGTGGCCTCTTACAGTGGACATTCGCTAATAAGAGTTGTTGGTTATCCGGAGAGCTGTTAATCTGGCCCCCGGATGTTTTTGTTTTTACGAAATACACAGCGTGCAACAAAACAAGGATGGAATAAAAAAGCAACTCGTTACGGCTGCCCCGGCATCTCTCGACAAGCTCTCGACTTTAGGGGGCCGCCGCGTCCAGATAGGCATCCCGAAATGATCTTCAAATGCTTGAACGGAGCCCCTATTGAGCAAGTGGCTTACAATTGTATCACAGCCTTTGGCTGAGAGACCATCAGGATCTTGACATTCATAGAGACATGCTGTATCCCCCCCCACCACCCCTCCTTTTTTTTAGACAGTCATTTTAGGCTTTTTTCATGCTCTCTTGAGTCTTTGACGTCTCCCGAGTTAAGTATCTTGCGGCTATAAGGCTGAGGGGAAAATATTGGACTGGTCCTGGCCCTTTCTATTTCATCCTCTGACCCGCGATGTTACCCATGATCGGTGAAGGAGAACTCTGACAGGCGGTGTCAAAAGTGACAGCCGATCGAGTCGGGATGAGCGCCATCACGCTTCACGGGATGGAGGCATGAGTTCCGAGTTTTTCCCCCTTCTTGTGCACCACACCATTACGCCCCCCGCCAGATTGCTATGATTCCTTTCAATTAGAGCTTGTGGTTAACCTGTTTCCCCTCTCATGCCCACCATTGATGGAGGAAGTCACTTCCAAGAAGAGAAGTTCTGGAAGAAGTAGGGGCGGGGGGGGGGGCACTGAAACTTCTAACTACGCTAAAGGAAATTGACAAATAAATTGTCAGCATGTTTTTTATTCTCAGATACAGTGATGCCTGTGCCTTTTTTATCCTTCTGTCTTTTTTGATTGTTTCTTACTGGATGAATGATATAACCCCCAAACAGTTATATAAATGCTCAATTCATTTCTTTATATTAGAGTGAGAAAATAGGTAGAACTGCAAATGACTCTCCACTTTACGGAGCAATGATTTATGGTAATTGGAAATTGATTGTGACAGGAGCACAATATTAGAAATTCTCTCAAATCACAACCTGCTATCAAGGGAAATATTCCTTTTACTGCGGCGAATCCTGGCTATTTCAAGTATTAGTTTCTCATATCCTTACCTCGAAGTAGGGGGGAAAAAGTACTGTATGCCTGCCCAGCTGTAGCATATGCTGTTTTTCTAATCACTCAAAAGATCGGTTAATTCAAACAATCACATTTTATGCACGCTCCAAATTTGAGTGGTTTAGTGAAACTGGAACACGGCTAGTTTAAGCACAGTTATTAAAAAGATGTTCGTAATAGTTGTCTTCCATATAGATGGGGAATAAAATCAAATACTGTAGCATGATGTTCATCTCAAGACAATGTGAAGATTGCCTCTCCTCTGAGGATTTCGATGTAATTGACGTGACATTTATTAGACATCTCTAATCTCTCATTTCAAGGGCACAGTTTCTAATTTGCCAATATGGCCTCCATGAAGATCCTATGATGAGGTTTGAATTGTGCATTGACTGTACACAGTAAAATCCTCCGTGTTCATTTTACTCTGGGAGTGTAATGTTTGCCCCAAATGGACTCTTGCAGGTAGTGATAGTGTAC
Source organism: Benthosema pterotum (assembly GCA_039105355.1). Classification (NCBI taxonomy): domain Eukaryota; kingdom Metazoa; phylum Chordata; class Actinopteri; order Myctophiformes; family Myctophidae; genus Benthosema; species Benthosema pterotum. The sequence continues at coordinate 27,448,266 of CM076974.1, read as the reverse complement.
ATGTAGCAGGAGTAGCATGTTTATTAGTCCAACGTTCTTCAGAAACTACTGTTGTGCTGCAGGTGACAACGCTATCGTGTTTTGTTGTTTACTGCCTGTACATGTGCTGTGTCACATTAACTTTTAAACACTTTCAACTTGCCCTTCCCTATTTTGATCGTTCTTGCCATTTCTTTACGTTTCTTTATAGCAAATAGCTGCTTAAACTCACAATCTGATGGACTAGACCTACTGTTTTTGCCATTCACCGTATGACAGAGCGTATAGGGGCTTAAGTTGTTAACCGAGCCAGCATTTTTTTTTTTTGGCGGGGCGCATCCGTAACGGCAACAGCTCCGAAGGGGGGGTGGAGTGGGGCAAGTCGTGTCGGGCAAAAAAAATTAGCCGCGGTGACAAGTTTGAAGTGCGAGTTGCAGGGTCAAAGGTGCGAAGCCTTAAGCAAAGGTGCGCTAGCCTTTGTCCAGTAGATTGTAAGAGGCCTTGCGGGGTCCAACAGGAACATTTCCACACACAATATCCCCGAGCTGTCAGTGTGCAGCGGCTGGAACATCCTCTCACAGAGAAAACGGGGGGAGTGGGTGGGTGGTGGACGGCGGGGGGGTGGGGGTGGCGGTGGGGGTGGTGGTGAGGGGGTGCGGAGGGGAAGAGGTGCTGCTGCTGCTGGTGGTGGTGGAGGAGGAGGAGGAAAGGAGGGAGGGGTGTGTGTGGTGTGTGTGGTGGTGAGGGGAGGGAACGGTGGTCTGAAGATCGTTGCTGCTGAGAGAAAGAGAGAGAAGTGGAAAGGGTTGTTGGATGGAGGGAGGGGTGGGGTGTAAGTTGGGGAGAGCCAGAAGGGCTGTAGAGAGAGGATAGAGAAATGGAGGGGGTGTGGGGGGGGGGGGGGGGGGGGTGAGGGGCAGGGGTTTGTGTGTGTGTGTGTGTGCGGGGTAGGAGGGGAGGGAGGGGTAAAAAGGAGAGACAATGACAAGTAGGGGCTGGCTGGGCACTCACCCATGCCGACAGAGATTGCCATGAGCCATGGCCATTGTTTGAGCGGGTCTGGGCGCAGGAGAGAGAGAGAGAGGCAGGAGACCCGCGGTGGGCTTCGCCGCAGAGTTTTCGCCACTCGTGGCTATAAACTGCCGCGGCGGTTTATTTAGAAATGAGAGTATTTACACCTTTTTCACTGTATTTACACCCGCCGCTAAACGACACCCGGGAGACTTCCATCACGCTGGCCGGCCGCAAACTAGCTAGGCGAGGAGGAGTGTTTCCAAGTGAAAACGGACCCGCTCAGACATAACACTCCCAAAAAGAAAAAAGAAAAAACAGCTTCACATGTCCAATATAAAATGTTATTCAAACTGTGACCTGCAGGAGTGTAAAAACACTTAGGGCCATGTTGACTGAATGTATTAAGGCGGGGAGGAGAGAGACGCTCTGTGTGTTTAACAAAGTAAATGTGTATTATTAATACCGGTACAGGATAAACCAATTTTGAAAAAAGGGCACTTAAATGGCGACATTATTTATTTATAAGTCCTGTACACCCAGTTAATGGAATTGGCGGCCGCGCTTCAGATCCACCACACAGCTTGAGGTCCACTTTGCAGTAATGCACATGCTAAGAGAAGACCTTCCCAGTAGGGTCTTTACGTGTCAAATATGGGTCAGTCTGCTTGTCTTGACCTGGGGGGTGGTCAGTGTACAGAGAGAGAGAGAGAGAAAAAACTCAGCTGTTAAGTGATGCCAAGTCAACCGACGGCAAATTCCTCCGAGCAGTCCTCTCTCTCATGCTAAGATGCATGTCCAAGTTTACAGCTCGGCTGGCCGGCACCGCTCTGGCCAAAAAAGAAAAGGAAAAGAAAAAAAATCCACTTATTCTGTTCATGAACTATAAACTAGACCCAAGCACGATTGAAAACCATTGTTGTGCTTTCGCTCCCCAACTTTTTCCTTTGCAAAAAAAGGCCTCCGAGGCTTTTTGAAAACTATTTTTCAAAGGCAGTTTTTTGGGGGGTTGGCTTTATTTGTCCAAAGAAGCTTGTTTGAAGTAACTTGTTAACACATTTTCTCTTTGCTTATTATACTTTATCATACGCCTTTAAATTGTACTGTCAGGATTACCGCTAAGTATACACTCGGAAATATGTTTTAAAACGCCTCTGAAACTTGTCACAATGGCGTGTCAAAATAAGCCGCTCACTTAATGCGTAACTTGAGAGATTTTTTCTTTTTTAAACGCGGCATAGATTAATGCCCCTGTCGCAACCTCCCCCCCGACGCGAAATGATGTCATCAGCATCCAGCGCATGCCTTCTCACCCGTGGCATGTTATTACACTCTCATGACACATTTTAACGCTGCTCGACCTGAGAATTCTTTTATTATGATTACTTATTCAACCCGCCAACCCCGTCTCCTCCCCCCTCCATCCCCTCACAGGAGTGACGAGGCCCCCCTGCCCCTGCGCTGCTGCGTCGTGGTCAGCGGCGTCGGAGGAGGCGGCGGCGACGGCCTGGCAGAAAGCGGCGGCCCGGCAGAGTTGCAGCGCTGCGTCGAATGGCTCCAGGCGTACTTCAGCGAGCCCCGGACCACTGGGAGTCTCCCGCTACCCGCCTTTCACCACCCCGCCCTGCAAGGAGGTCTGTCATGGATAAATATTTGCAGAGCCGTGACTGGGATCAGGCCTTCACTCTTAATTGTCAGTTACATCACTTACACTCGCTGTGCTCACTGTGTTATAATGAAGTATTTTATGGCTGAGGGAGAGAGGGAAGGAGAGAGGGAGAGAGAGAGAGAGAGAGGCGGTGGGTTGGGGTGTGTAAGAGGGTGAGTGAGTGAGTGAGTGAAAGAGAGGGAACAGAACACAGAGCTGTAACTTGGTTCAGTAATCTGTGGCAGCTCTTACTACGCGTGTTAGTCTTGGCAAGCGTTCCCATGATTCTTGGCACATTCTTTGAAACTGATCGAATTCCACTCTTGACATTTTCAGACAGGAAGCTTTTTTTTTAATGAGAACATGTGAATGGTAGTAAAGTTTGAATGAGCTTATTGTTGGCTTGACCAGTCACCTACGGCAAAGGGGGGGGGAAATCGAGGAGAAAAAAAAATAGAGCTCTGAGAATGGACAATTAGTGTCCTTTCAACCAGAAGTTGTGAGAGTATATGATTATTGGAGGCCTTGAGTGAAATTTGAGGTTTTAATTATCGGTTCACGTGGCTGTTTTGTTTGGGGGAGGGGTGGGGGGCTGCGGGGGGGTTATGGAATTATCTGGGCCTACGACGTATTTGTGAAATCATCATCTGTAGACCTACTTCTACAGTTCAAGCTTGTTTTCCTTGACGTCTCAGTTCAACCTTTTTCTTGACTTTTTCTGTAGGCCTGCTTCCACAGTTCAACCTCGTTTTTCTGCACACTTTCTGTAGGCCAGGGCTGCCCACACTTTTTCGACATGAGAGCTACTTTCAAAATGACCGGCTCAACAAGATCTACACATCAAAATTGTGATTGCTCCATTACTGAAAATCCATTTCAAGGCCCCTAGAAAGTTTGAGCTTGAGAAATAGAGAAATTGAGGAATAGCGGTGTTAATGGTGTTACTTACTGTTATAGTGTTTAATAATAATGCACTTAAAAATAGAAGGGGAGAATTGGAAGGTTTTACTGTATATGCTATTACTGACGTTTGAAAACGGTATTTGAGGTTTGAGATGACAGTTTGTGATCTTGAGTTTAGTTTCCTGCACCCAAAACTAAGAACTTTTACGTTTTTGTCCACAATTGGGGAAAAAAATACTGGCAAAACTTTGGTCAAAATAACAATCATTATCCATTTTCTAATTGTGTGGACTCTCGAATTTACGTTTCTCGAAATTACGTAAATCAGATGTTTAAATATAGTGTAACTCTTAAGAGCGGTAAAATGGTTTCATTTTACCACTCTTCTGGACACTTTCTGTAGGCCTACATCCACAGTTCAACCATGTTTTTCTTGACTCTTTTTTTTTGTAGCCAGTTGAACTTTATTATGCCGAAATCCTTATTGCATTTTAACTTTTAACATTTTCAGAACTCACTTAGGCAAGAAATCCCACGTACACAGGGGAGAGAAAGGGAAGGGAAAAAAAAACACACACACGCACACACACCCTATAATATATGCATTTAACAATTGTGCCTCTCTTCCCCTGCAATCAGGCCTTAGTTGCTCTCTAATTTCATGCAGATCTGCAGTGCTTGAGTGATGGCATTTTCAATGAGCAGGTAACTCCACGGAGACCCAGTATACAGCTATGGGTCCCCCGCTCCCACGCAAGGCAATGCAGAAATACATCAGGACCAATTACGATATCAACTTACAGTGTGATTCCCTTCACCACCAAGTGCTTGTGTACCAGCCCCAGGCTCTTTCAAATCGCATCTCATCTGAAGTCTTTTGGGTTTTAATTAAATTTCAGGATAGATGGAATTCTTCATTAGTACCTGATCTGAATAGGTGATTGTGCCGCGGTAACGCTCCTCTCCCTCGCCTGTTGTTTTGGGGGACCGGTAAATACAGGGTTTAAGCTTTTGGATTGCTCTCTGTAGTCTAAACCACAGACCACCACGCCAGTGTAAAAAGAAAATGTTAAATGTGCACAACAGGAGTGTTCGTCTTTTGAGGGAAGAAAAACGGATTCCCCTTTTTTGTGTGTTTGTTGTTGATTTGCAAAATGCTGAGGATTAACATTGCACTTAATAATGTACAAATTCCCAGTCTTCACTGTAGTGTGTGTGTGTGTGTGTGTGTGTGTGTGTGTGTGTGTGTGTGTGTGTGTGTGTGTGTGTGTGTGTGTGTGTGTGTGTGTGTGTGTGTGTGTGTGTGTGTGTGTGTGTGTGTGTGTGTGTGTGTGTGTGTGTGTGTGTGTGTGTGTGTGTGTGTGCGCGTGCGTGTGCGAGAAAGGAGGGGGATATAATCAGGTCATTACAATCTATATGACAACCAACTATTGTTTGCTCAGTTATCTTGTGGGAGAACGCGTAACGTTGCAGCTCGCGCTGGCGCTTGTCATGTAATATTGAGTTGTGACCTTCACTTGAAGTGTTGCCATGTTTATTTACACATTTCTGACAAAACAAGCCACTTTTCATATTAGCTGTCACCGTATACCTTGGTAGCTCGCGGAGGTGACATGAAAGGAGATGTGAGGCTCACTTTTATATACCCCCCCCGACTGTCACACACACACACACACACACACACACACACACACACACACACACACACACACGCGACATCAAATGCAACTTTGGTCGACGGTGTTAGAGCAAAGGTGCGGCGCACGTACACGTGCCCGCATGTGTGCGTATACGCCCCCCCCCCCACACACACACACACACACACACATTCACCTCCCTCAAAAAATAAAAAAGAAACACAGACGCCATCACTTAAAGCAATGCATATTCTTATCTCATTAATTATACATCCATATGTAACAGACGAGAGGATCTTAGTCTCGGTAAGCGGCGCGGGGAACGCGTCTGTGTGTGTGTGGGGGTGTGTGTGAGGGCGTGGGGGGGCGCTAGGGTGGAATGGGTGGGTGGGTTGGGTTGTAGGAGGGTGCTCTTCAAAGCCCCAAATGACTAGATTCTTGCAGGGATCCCTGTGCCTCCCTCTGTGCGCCGCGGCGCAGCGGGGAGAGATGAGACGGCTCACCGGGACGCAGGGCTGGCTCTCTGTGATGTGTGAGAGGAATTAGGGAAATGAACGTTTTCAGAATATCGAATAATCAGAGAATCATCAGCAGCAGCACCCCCCCTGTCATGTCAGCCTTCAAAAAAAAAAAAAAAAAAAGTATGGATCCCACACACACAAGACTCGAGAGACACTTTGACTGGTGGGAGTCAAAGTCTTTCTCCCCTCCCTCCCGCCCATTAGAGACAAAGGATAATGAGGACGGCGCCCCGCATTTCTACTATTGTCTTTTTATTCTAATCTCACTCTCATCCCTGTCTGAGGTGAGCTGACTGTCAGCTGCAAATCACCTGCATGCTGTCATTAGGAACTTAAGGCCAGCCAAAATTTAATGTATTCTTTTATTTTAAGCTACTGTATATGTATATATGTATATGTGTATATAAGTACTGTATGTATGCGCATATATATTATCAATGTAGTGTGTGTGTGTGGGGGGGGGGGGGGGGAGGAGTCGGGGTGACACACACACACACACACACACCAAGGACGGATGTAACATTTGCCAATTGGGGGGGGGGGGGGGGGGGGGGGGGGGGGGGGCAAGCGAAAATGGTATGGGGGCGACTTCATACCGCCACCCATACCATTTTCGGTTACAGGACTTTTGTTAGGCAAGTAAAGCATCAATAATAACATCAGTTGTTGTTGAAGTTGCAACAGACACGCAGCATGCATAAAGCTAAAGGTTTTCTGTTTTCAATGATGAAATGCTGTTGGTTTAGTGGTGCCACAGCTGTAGTTAGTTAGTAGCAGTAGTAGTGTTTCAAATCATTTTAAATATAACCACTTTAATTTGAAATATCTTGGGTTGTTTTGCATGCCATCTTGTTTGGTGGAGCAGTCAGGGCACTTAAGGGGAATTGCCTGCCCCCCCCCCCCCCCCCCCCCCCCCCCCCCCCCCCCAACCTTGCCCATGCCTAGATCCGCCCCTGACACACACACAAACACACACACTCACTCACTCTCATATAATATCATATCCATTCCTGCTCATCGATTTGTGCTCAGGTTCAATCTGGCCTGTCCAATGGCCCCATCACCTGGCCCCTCATGCTAGGTAATGACCTGTGACATAATTATGGGGTTGTCTGTAAACCTGTAAGTGGTACCTCTCAACTTTTATTTAAACAATTGACATGGCTGCACCCCGATCTAAAGAGGGTCCTGACCCCAGACACAGCGTATTAAGCCCTTTATGAAGTATGGGGCTCAGGGAGCCGCTCTCCAAATCACCGCTGGTCACCCCAAGTGACCCGCGTGGAATCTCTGCCTCCGATGGCGGCTGGGGAGCGGGGGGCAAAGTTCTTTAACCCCTTGTACTTGTGGATAAAAACCCACAGACACTTTTAGACCTTTTATTTACTGGGCCACGTCCTTCTGAGAGAGGCAAAAAAACAGGTTGGGCGATTCCCAACCTGTGGGGCCGTGAGGACCCATAGCCGGTTTTAGGCTCTCCCTGCAGCACTTGGACCTTTATAGATCTGTACCTCTTGAGAGAAACTAAATGGTACCCGTTTCATTTTACACTCTCAAGAGTTAAATTGTATTCACACATCTGAATTACTGTACATAATTGTCAAGAGTCTACAAGAGTCTCTCAATTAGAAAATGTAGAAGAATTGTTATTTTGACCAACAAAACAAAACAAAAACTTGAAAATCCTTAGTTTGGGGTGCAAGAGACTAAACCTGACACCAAATGGTGGTCCTCTGTGGCTAAAATGCGGAATAAATAGTGAGCATGAGCCCTGGTTTGAAAATGTTTGAAAACCACTGGTTTAGGATATAAGCAACTGAATATGCAAGATAAGTACATGCTTTATTTATCTACACGTTTTGGAACAGGCCAAACAGTAGGTCTGTGTGTTGTCTGTTCATGTCAATCTGGTCATTTTTTTCTGTATATAAAACGTATAATCAATATAAAAATCACTTTTAGTTGTGATAAATAGGAACTTAAAGTATATCGATCCAAGCTGGTAACTAAATCAATTGATTCATCACTCAAATAAACATGCTCTGAAAATGCACACAGCTGCGCCCAGTTTAGCCTCGACACCCAGGCTTTCATTTTCGGTCGCGTTGCGTGAAAACGGAAAGCCTGGACTAACTCGTTACACATAGTGGCCTTGAGGTGGGAGTCAACCTTCCGGGGTGGGCGTCGCTCTAAATGATGTGACGTAGAACAGCAGTGGACGGGCACGGGAGGGGCCGGGGATGACGAAATGTTCGTGAGATCAAATCAGATCAGCTCGATCTGCCGTGTGGATCCCACGGCACCCCGCCCCCCAAGGCCAAAATCATTGCGGGTTAGGCCAGGCTACGCCCAGTTTAACCAGTCGGCCCACCCATTTCAGTAGTCTGATGGGTGGGCCGTGGGTGCTGTAGAGATTTCCTATTGGGCCCCTGAGGGTCCAGAAATTCTTTAGGTCTCCCCAAGATGTTTTTATTTATTTATTTTTTTTACCCCTTAAAGGTTTTGTGAAATTATTTATTATTTAGTTTTAGGATCTCAATTACATGCAGGAAACCTGAACTTCGAACCTTCAATAGATTTTCTGTGGTTTGGAGTTTTCTGTGTGATTTGGAAAGCTTTTGAGCTGCAGTGAAAACAGCGACATCTGCTGGCAAATCTCATTGACATACAGGTCCATTCCAAGTTGAAGTTTTCAGTCGATAACATGGCCTAAATCATGTGTTTTGCCATGTCCAGTCTCCAACCATGTTATCGGCTGATGTTAATCCACTGACAGTGAAAACTCACCTGTGGTTTCAACACAGCCATCTTTTAGAGTACCTTGTGCTTCGGTATGCTGACAAGCTTCATGGAGATGCTAATTTTCCTTTCCAGCTCGATTTGGCACCTGCCCACAGAGCCAAAACTACTACTAACTGCTGTACTGACCATGGTATTACTGCGCTTAACTGACCTGCCAACTGTCCTGACTTTAACCCAACAGAGAATATGGGTTGTATTGTCAAGAGGAAGGTGTGAGACATAAGATTGAACAATACAAATTCATTTATGGCTGTTATTGAAGCAAAACTGGGCTTCTATAACACCTCAACAGTGCCACAGGTTGATCACCTCCATGCCACGCCCCATTAATGAAATAATCTGTTCTAAAGTAACCCAGACCAAGTATTAACTGCATACATTAATATACTTTTCAGATCGTCAACATTTCTTGTTTAAAACACATTTTTTAGTTGTCTCATAAAATATTCTAATTTTTTGAAATCCTGATTTGGTGGGTTTTATGAGATGGAAGCCAAAATTGTGTAAAAATAAACAAACAAATACTTGAAATCATTTACAATGTGAGCACTGGATCTATAATTAATGAAAGTTTGGGATTTTTAATGGAATTGCGGAAATAAACCAACTTTTCCTTGATATTCTAATTTTTTGGAATGGACCTGTATATATAGATGTAACATCACATACAGTAGGAAAATCCGGGCTCTAGTTTGAACCAGAAATCCTCAGATCATAGAAAATCTACTGAACTTGTGAAAAAAAAAAGTTCCGGTTGTTTTGTGTGCAACTGAGCAGAAAACCTAAAGAAATAAGAAAAACCACAAAACCTTTTTTTTAATGTCACAATCCCTTTAACTGAATGGCGGAAAATAGGAATTAAGAGTTTGCATAGTACACATACTGACTATATGTGGTTTTAGTAAATATTCTACCTATATTAAGGTTATTGTAGCACTCCACTTGTATTGGGGGTGGGCCAAAGTATTTCTGGGGGTCCCCCGCGCAGCCCAGAACGTCAGGACTATGCTTTAGCTATTGAAAAAAATCAGATCTGCAAGCTCACAGCGTGCCATATTTGAATACATTATTTCAGAAGCAAAGACTTTAACTCAAATCTTTGCTTCTGGGGGATCTCTAGAACAACATGTTTTCAGAGGGGGTGGTCCGCAGCCAAATATAGATCATTCTGGTGGTCCTTGGCATGAAATATGTTGAGCATCACTGACACAGGAGCATAGATTTTTCAGAAAAAACTAGAAACTGCCAGAAACTAGAATGTAGCATCAAAAACTAGACTGGAAAAGTAGAATATAGCGTCAGAAACTAAAATATAGCATCTGTAACTAAAATCTAGTGTAAGGTGTAAGGTATACTGTACACACTCACACTCCTGTGGTTGCTCATGCTTCCTTTGGGGTAAAAACTGCTGTCTTGTTGGCGTGACATTGACTTTTGCGCTGCTTGTCAATAATGTTCGCATCAACGGGGATTTGTCATAACCATAGACTGGGCATGTTGTCATTTACCCACCAGCGACGCCAGAGATATCAATATGTACCACACGCATCATCATGTGGCCAAATCCATGCTCCACGAAGGGGTGGGGGTGTGTGGGGGGTGTTAATGCATAAAAGAAATTCCGGCGGTGTATCTTATCTGCTCATAACATTAAGTCTGTCTGCGTAGAAGAGCCCGTCATCTCGTTGACAGCGTGATTATTACCTGAAAAATTATTAAACAGTACCTACGGGCCTTGTTCAAGACAAAGAACTCACATGGGTGCGCATCAATCAAACGGTATCCCCTTTAGGTTTTACACTTATTCCCCCCAGTTTAGGCAAATTGCCTTGTTCGGCGTCGGCTTTGTGTAGCGGAGAGTGACTATAAGGTAGCGACGGGGAGCCTGGGGAGCCGCGGATGTTCACTGCCGCGGAAGACAGTCAGGGGTGTGACATGTTTTCACACAATGCCAATTTAGAAGGATTTCACATAGATCACTTGTCATGTGCTCTTTTAGACCACATAAATGAGAGGGAATGGGAGATCACTAATTGAATTTTTATGACCGAGTACATGTATAGACTAGAAGAACCCCCCCCCCAACGCACCCCCCCGCGTGCCCCCAAATAACAGGACTATTGTTCCCCTGTCTTGTTCAACCGTGGGTTCAAGTGTTGTTCACTTGCTGCTGCTACAAAGTCTTCACGACTCGCGTGTAGCTTCTGAGGTTTTTTTTCTTACATGCTGCTTTCATATGCATGCTATCTTCTCTCAGTCAGAGGCAGCGACAGTCAGAGAGCTATACAAATACGAGGCCGCCGCAGTCACTTTCTGGTAATCCTGAATAAGATAACGGCGCAGCTAAAGTGCTAATGAAATCAAAGCCGTTAATGTGGCGGGTTAAGCTGGAGCTGATTTGAAGAATTCCTGCCATTTAAGCGAAGATGATATAATGAATCGACTCTGAATAGAAAGCAATTAAAAGGACAAATTGGTCTGATTAACCTCAAAGTCATCCCGCTGCCACAAATGGTATGCAACATTCAAATTATTATTATTAAAAATCTGGAGCAGATTCAGCAGCAGTCTTTTTGGCCCCTCTTAATCCTTTTAAATGAATGAGGGAACTTTTTTAATTTTAGCTTTGACCTCTCCGAAGCATAACCTAGATTTTTCTGCTTTCAAAATGATTTTCTCACATCGGCTATACTGTATCCGTGTTAAACAGCTACTCCTGAGGTCAAACTGGGTAATGGCATTATGTATTTACATGTTTAATGACTATTCTAAAAATAGGAGCAGGGATCTGATGAGCTCGTGTTAATTTACGCTCTGACAGAGAGTTTGACCTTGGCAAACAACACCGAAAACATCATCTTCACAGCTCATACAGCGACAGTAATACCTGCTGAGAACTGACGCACGCAACGCCCTATTAACTGAAATGCAACGTTGCGTAAAACTTTTGGCTTTAAAATAACCACCACCCGACATACAGTATATACAGTATATATTTATATATATTTTTGGAGCGCGCGTCGACGTCCACGCTGTAACTTGACAGGTCTTGTCATCAGCTCCTCCGTCAGCTGTCTCGGCATGATTGATTAAATGAGGTTCTGTCTCTCTCCGTCTCTTTCCGTACCCCCCGTCGAACCCCACCTCCACCCCTCCCTCCTCTCTGTGTCCTCCACTCTCTCTCTCTCTCTCTCTCTCTCTCTCCCTCTCTCTCTCTCTCTCTCTCTCTCCCCCTCTCTCTGGCGTAGATGCGTTCACCAGCCGCGTGCTGCACACACTTCAGAGCCGTGTGAAGTGCGGAGAGACGGTGTCGTACAAGCGGCTGGCGGAGATGGCGGGAAACCCCAGGGCAGTGCGGGCTGTGGGCGGGGCCATGAGGAGGAACCCGGTGAGTTTTCAACGGGGCTGACGCTTGATTGACAAGGATGTATGTATGTATGGGCCTCACTCTCTCTCTCACTCTCTCTCTCTTGCTTACTCTGTTTTGATTTACCAATGGAGAAGCAGCTTTTATTTTGTTTAATTTTTTACCATTTTATTTTGCTTTTTTTGGGGGGATGTCGCGTTTGGATGTATTTTGACCTCTACCTCAGGACGTGTGTACACAAGCACATGTGTGCGTATGCACACGTACACACACACACACGCACACACGCACACACACACACACACACACACACACACACACACATACACACACAGGTGTATCCAATAAAGCAATAACAACTGTAGTTGCAAAAAAAAGTACATTACAGAATACAGATGCATTTTTCCACATTATTAGCAGTATTTCAACACCCAACATTTTTCAATTGGTAAAAATCTACTCTAGTTGCATTGCTTGTAAAATAATCTATTGTTCTACACCGGTACTCTTATCTCGATCTGTTATTAGATTAAGAATAGTAGTTATACTAGTTCCCCTGTTGCAGAATCCAGTCCCCATTCGCCCCCACTGTGGATGCACTCAAACATTTAATATTGGGTCATTGAATATTTTGTGTATGATAATCCATGCTAGTATAATTAGGACATGTTCATAGAAATGTCACAGAGAAACCTTTCTCTCACATAAAAGGAACTCTGGCCATCCCTTAGTTCCCCCCCTAGTTTCTGTACGTGTTACCATGGTGGCCGTTTTTTCCAAATCTCTGCCCCTTGCAGTGTTGCCAACTGCCAAAATCCAAAATGCACTAATGGCACTTCCAAAATGCACTAGAATGCGCTATCAGGGGTGTAAAACTCAGATACAGAGTGGACCAAAATTTAAACCTGAACAAAGCCGCGGGCCAAGTTTGAACGAGCTAACCTTTTAAAGGGGAATTCCACCTATATTCAAAATTTTCCTGAGAGGGTACAAATGTGAACCAAAAGGACCCTAGCGGGTCCATTTGGTTTCATTTGTACCCTCTCAGGAAAAATAGGTCTGAAAGAAAAATCATTAAAATGGTGAAATGCATCTTGGTGATGTCATCAGATGTATTTCACCATGTTAATGATTTTTTCAGACCTCCATTTTTAGGAAATACAGAATTGGGGGAACTTTTTTTATCATGTCCACACAACATCTCTAAGGTATATTAATGACATATTAAAATGTTGAAAATGAGTGGCCTTCCCCTTTAATTTGATAATGTCTCAGGGACAAATGAAATTACACGGCCAGAGTTTGACACCCATGCACTAGTGGCACTTCCAAAATGCACTAGAATGCGCTAGATGCTTTTTTATTATTAATATTATTATTATTATTTTTTTAAGATTTGTTTTTGAGCTTTTTTTGTCTTTATTGACAGGACAGTATATATAGACAGGAAAGGGGAGAGAGATGGGGAGTGACATGCGGCAAAGGCTGTCGGGCTTGGGAGTCGAACCCGCGGCATGCCGTCAGGCTGGCTTAGCAGCCTACAGTACGTGCCCAGATGGTACAGCTAACCCCCTGGTCCAGAACATGCTAGATGCTTGCCTGGAAGGGAATATATGTACCGTAATTTCCGGACTATAAGCCGCACCTGAATATAAGCCACACCAGCTAAATTTGGGGCAAAATACTGTTTTTTTTTTTATGTATAAGCTGCACCTGACTACAAGCCGCTCAAGATTTCTTTTGCCTTTTTCCACAATTCCAGGTTGGATTTTCGCAAACAAAACAGGCAAAACATAGAGATCAAAATGACCATGACTTATTTTATTAAGTGGTGCTAATTTAGATAGTGAATATCATAACTCTTGAGAGTGTAAACATGATTTCATGGTTTCATTTTTACGCTACCAAAGAGTTACATCCGGTAAACCAACTTTCCATCATTTAGTCTGGAGGGCCCACCTGGAACCCTCTCAGGGACCACTGGTGGTCCCCGGACCACCTGTTGAAAACCCCTTTTAAAAAAAAAAAACACCTGTAAAAGTCCATAGATTGGCTGCACCGTTGTATAAGCCTCAGGGTCAAAAGCATGTAAAAAAGGAGCGGCTTATAGTCGGAAATTACGGTATATAAACAGATCAAAATGACCATTAACTCCTTAACTGATCAGGCAAAAAGCTAGTCTTGTTCCCATTGGGCTCAATAGTAACAAAATGATTTATAGAAAATCCTCTGTTATGAATTTGTGCAAACCAATGGTATCCAAAGACAGCTTGAGGTGTCCACTTTAAGGGAAAAAATAGCCCAACTCGATAATATGTTTTCTTTTTTTTATATAAATTGTACAAAAGGGCCCTGTTGTTCACACTGGCGTTTCCTCCAGGACTAGTTATGAAATAATCAGGTTTAAAGTTTTATCTTTCATATAACTTTTTTCTGCTTCAAGTAGATGCCCATATGCCTATACCATTTTAAAGATCAGGTGGTTGGCTACAATTTAAAAAAAAAAAGACAAACTTTCTGACATGTTCCAGTGTGGAGATGGCGCCATCTAAAGGTAGCATGCATGAAAAAGCTGACCTATCCATCATCGTTTGCTTTTGACTGAACAGAAACACGATCCCAGATCCCCCCCCCCCTCCCACACACACACACACACACACAGAGAAGAGAGGAGAAGAGAAAGAGAAAGCGTCACGACACACACACACACACACACACACACACACACACACACTCACGTGCGCCCAATGCATGCAACGAAGGAGAAGAGCGGTGAGTCCCTGCATTGTTCTGTAGCCACATGGCACAACAACAACAACACCAACCAAACTAATGGCTCTCTATGGGGCGGACTGATACCACATCACATGCGCCAGTGTTTTTTCGGCCATTTTAGTGACATTAACCCCTAAGTGACTACATGGCATGATAGTCTGCAAGTTAATCTATGCTTATAGATTAAAAAAGTACAACACGCGTTTTCGCGTGGGAAACAGGGGACAGAATATTACATCACGCTTTTTCGCGTGGGAAAACTGTAAAGGTGTTAACCTTCTACATTCTCTAGTTGTGTAGACTTTCAGATGATAAATATTTTAACTCTTGAGAGCGTAAAAATGAAACCAAATGGGCCCGCAAGGGTCTATTTGGTTTCATTTTTACGCTCTCAAAGAGTTACATCTGGTTAACCAGCTGTCCATCATTTAGCCTGGGGACCACTGGTTGAAAACCACTGTCATAGGAGGAAAAATGGTGAAAAAATAGGGTTTTATCTCTGTCAATCAATTTCGCTCCAACTCACCAGCCAAAAAGCACTAGATTTTCCGCCAGGAGCTTTTCACTAATGTTGGCGCTAGGGGAGTCTGAGAAAAAGTTAAATATAGTGACAAATGCACCAAGTTGGCAACACTGGCCCCCGCTGGCCGGCATCATTTCGCTCACGATTCCTTCAGTATGTACAAAATGGAAGGCCTTTTGATCAGAGCATTTTGATCAAAGCCCGTTTAGCTCCGCCCATCTACTGTGGTGCTATAGTATATCTGCACCCAAGAGGTCATTGGCAAGAGGGGCATATTGGCTTTGCTTTCCGACTCTAGGTGAAAGGGGTGGGTACAAAAATAGGAGACCGGAAGAATGGTCTATTCTTTTCCAAAGGTAGAATGAACATGAACACAACTTATGATCCATTCCTTAACTCCATGGACACTGAACTAAATACTGGAACCGGTCATCAAAAGGCATGTAATATTTACAATATATTCATAGTAAAATGGCTTCTATTAGCCAAACAAATCAGGAGAAATATCACTTTATCAGTTATTCTTTATTCTACCAACCAACTCTTGCGAGATTTGTTAAGAGTCAGGAAGAGTCTCTTTGTAATCTGCAGTTTCACATACGACAGATAGGGAGCTCTGAGAGAAACCATGACTACTTAGGAGACCATTTGTAGGCTTTGTAGTCCATTTCGCTTATATAGTGGCGCCAATGGGAGTATGCCTATCTTTATACATAGAGCATATTTGATCTGCACCACCGGTGTGCTGTGTGTGAGGTAGAGCACAATATCTGTACATGTACCATTCACTACTTTGTGCTGAGTACTGTCTGCAATGTAGAAATACTATAAATGTCCGGAAAGTACCAAAGTATTGGGCTTGAAAATGTACCAAAAGTAGAAAGTACGCATTATGCAGAATGTCCCATTTCACAAGTTTACAAATCTATTTTAAATATTCAGATCTGCAAGCTCACAATAAGTGCCATTGCAATGTGGTGAGGTTGTAGATTCATTGTTATTTTAATTAATAATTAATAACTAGACCGGTGACTAGCTGTAGAGCACTGAGTCGGTAGCGATGGAAGTTGGAATACCTGCACTAGTAGTCTGACAATTATGCATAGTAACGTCTCAGTTATTGGTGATGTAAAATTATGTTGCTGACCACATGGGACTAACCACATCCTAACTGACTGATCACATGGGACTAACCACATCCTAACTGACTGACCACATGAGACTAACCACAGCCTAACTGACTGACCAATGGGATTAACCACATCCTAACTGACTGATCACATGGGACTAACTACAGCCTGACTGACTGACACATGAGACTAACAACAAAATAACTGACTGACACATGGGACTAACCACAGAATTACTGACTAACCACAGCCTAACTGACTGACACATGGGACTAACCACAGAATTACTGACTGACCACATGAGACTAACAACAGAATAACTGACTGACACATGAGACTAAGCACAGCCTAATTAGCCTAATTTATTCTGCATTTTAGCCACGGACCACCATTTGAAGTTGAGTTTAGTCTCTCGGACTAATATAAGATAACTGGCAAAATGTTGGTCAAACAATTCTTCTACATTTTCTAAATATGTACAATCTTGAAAATTTGGTAATTCAGATGTTTAAATATAATTTAATCTCAAGAGTTACAGATCTATAAGGGTCCA
The DNA here is from genome assembly GCA_039105355.1 of Benthosema pterotum. Taxonomy (NCBI): domain Eukaryota; kingdom Metazoa; phylum Chordata; class Actinopteri; order Myctophiformes; family Myctophidae; genus Benthosema; species Benthosema pterotum. Next base: position 27,431,417 of record CM076974.1, on the reverse strand, counting down.
TTTGGTTACCAATGGTCATTTCTAGGAAGGAAGGAGGACTATCATGAGGAAAAATGGTGAAAAACTAGTGTTTTATCTCTGGTGCCTGTCCAATTTCGCTCCAACTCAGCAGCGAAAAAGCACTAGATTTTCCGCCAGGAGTTTTTCCACTTTTTAATTTTGTCGCTAGGGCTAAAAATAGAGACAAATGCGCCAAGTTGGCAACACTGCACAGAATAACTGACAGTGACTCATTTCTGGAACAGACCCAGAGCCTCAATGCTAGAGGTAGAACCAGGAGCAGTAAACTTTGTATGTACAAAAGAAATACTTTACATAATTCACACGCGGAAAAGAACACAGTACTTGGGCTGGGAGGGAGCAGCATATAGTACTTTATAAAGAGGTGCAAACACAGAGGTATAGTCCCTAGACCTCCCAAACACAATCATGTGCTTAATGTTTGCCGTGGTGTAAGCAGAGTGAACTTCTACGTGTGTCCCTACAGTGCTGTGTGCTTCCCTAGGTAATACATGTGTGTGTGGTTTAAATAAACACTTTAATATCTCAGAATAAACAGACTGTATAATACATGGAAATTAATAATAATGGCAGTGTATTTTTGTGTGCGTTTCATGTAAAGCACAGGGGGTTTCCACGTGTTTCCTGCATGAAATGTTGCTATACAAATAAAAGTTAGAATTGACTGGACTTGGTATTAAAGAAAAAGCAATTTATGCATTGAAATGGGGGCTCGTTTTTATGACGCAGTCATCACTTTCTACTCGATGCATTACATTACATCAAGCGGCGACCGTTTGCATGGAGAGGGACGTCTAAACATGCCCACTTCTTACTGACGTTTCTCTCCATTCATTGGGTAGTGCTGCTGGTGGGGGTGGTGGTTGGTGGTGGGAGGGGCAGATCCACAGTCAGATTGTCAGTGTCAATTACTTGTCAGCAGCACCAGTCCACTCGGGCTTCAGCTGTGAAAAGCTCAGTGCGCTGGATCGATCCTCGCCTCTCTGTGGCACTTGTTTTTTTTTTTTTTTTCCTTCCTTCACCAGGATTTGAGTATTGATAAGCCTGGTGCAGGGGGCTCCTGCCCCCCCCCTTCCCCAAGTGAAGAGGCAGATCCGAAAGGCCTTGAGGGTACCCTGCTCTCCCTCCAAACCCGGGGAACAGTATCGATCTGAATACTGGAGCAGTATTTTCTCTGTCTGCAAGGTTAATCTGGGGCTCGGAAAGTTTTATTGCTGTTGATACGGGAGAGGGTTTAATGATGGATTTGAACCGAAACACGCTGGATGTCCAGCCGTTGTAAAAAAAAAAAAAAAAAAAGGCACAGGCACAGTGATCAAGTCCCGGCGCCGATCAATCGAAAAGACTTGACTAATAAATGAAACTGGGACAGGAGGATAGTTACAAGATACAATGGACTTGGGGCGTTGGTAATGTGTTTGTTGCCCTCACTGTCTCACGTGGATCTGAATGTGCCTGTATTGTAACGATCAGGAAGTCAACATCATGTTATGCCTCCTCTGAAATAAATAATCGCTGTAACTCGAGCCCCAAATTGCCACTACTATTGTTGCCCCGCATTCAAAAACGATGGAAGTGTTTTCAGCTTTGCTTGTTTAATCCTTCTCCAGCCATTTAGTTTACAAAGAACTCCGGACCCCCCTGGCAGTCGTCTGTAACAAGAGTAAACGCTCCAGCGACTTCCTCCTTTTAATGATCACAGGGTTATCAGATCTTAATGTTGACACCCCTCTCGATTGAATATTCATCCTGCTGGTGTTTTTGCCCATTAATTTTTGATTGCTGCTTTGCTTTACACTATTAAAGGGTAAAAAAAAGAAACATTTATACCCAAAGACCAAACAGTCACCCTCGATGTGGATTTGTTCACGATCAAACCAGACACTGCTTGCCTTGCATGGCATTTTTTTTCTTTTTTCTTTCCAGAAAGAAAAATGCAGATTCATGATTTCAAAACATTGTGGTCGCTTGTACAACATTACGTTTATGTGGTAAATGTGGGATTCCTCTATGCATAATGCATGCCGTCTACTATCCGCCTCAAACATTCTGGTTGCTGTCAACAAAAATCAGTGAAGCTTAAAAAAAATCATTGCAGATTTGTCTTATTTTGATGCAGCAGTTTTTATTTATATATATATATTCAAGTTCCATAATTAGGATGTATTGTGTTTGCGTTTATTTAACACTAATAACTAACATTTTGTTGTCGTTTTACATTAGAAACATTTTGCCAAAGTTTTCATGTGAGCTGTTACTACTTGTAGTGGTTTAGTCTTTGTCTTTTGTCATTCTGTTGCTAACAACTTTCTTGTTTAAACGACAATGAACATTTCCTTTTATGTTGAACTAAACAGATACCGCTTAAAGGGGAATTCCACTCATTTTCAAAATTTTCCTGAGATCATACAAATGTGAACCAAATGGACCCTAGCGGGTCCATTTGGTCCCATTTGTACCCTCTCAGGAAAAAGGGGTCTGAGAGAAAAATCATTAACATGGTGAAATACATCAGATCTACCACCATGGTAATATTTTTTTTCAGACCTACATTTTTAGGAAATGCAGAATTGGGGGAACTTTTTTTATCATGTCCATACAACATCTCTAAGGTATATTAATGACATTAAAATGTTGAAAATTGGTGGAGTTCCCCTTTAATATTATGCTCTGTGTTTCCTGGTCACTCAGACGTGTTTTTTCGAGTGCAGACTGTATCATTTTCTGTCCTCACTTAAGGCATTCTGTAATTACGGTTTTACATTCCCCAATTTCCCAGGTCCCGCTCCTCATCCCTTGCCACAGAGTCATCTCCAGCAGCGGACAGAGCGGGGCATACATGGGCGGCAAGGGCGACCATCTGAAACAATGGCTGCTCACCCATGAGAGGAGAGGAGGGGAAGAGGGCTAAAAAACCACCCCAACTGTCCTTCATTTGGTAACGCGCACCCGCGCGCACCACACACACACACACACACACCACAAGGCCAGGTTTTTTATTGCACAAAACAGGGCCGTAAAGTTTAGCGTACTTGGCACGCACTGTGGAACAACTGGAGCTACTTGTAAATATTCAGTTTATGTTCTCCTTTTCTTTTTTTTCTCCTTTTCTTTTTTTAACTCTAAGAATAGAGATGCTGCATCGTTAATGTGATACAGAGTTGTTGTGGAATTAGAATGTACAAAAATAACTTAAACAGAGAACAGTAGGAATTACAAACACACACTCTCCCAGGGGCCTCTGGTTGCATTTGCCAGATATTGCTGGAATGTTTTTTTTTTTTCTAAAGAATTATTATTCCCTTAAAAATATGTCTCTAGCATTGTTGTTGTTGGGTTTTTTCACTCACCCCTTTTTCCTGAGCAGAAATAGTCTTTGTAACCCTCGTCGGTTATTTAATTTCCTGCCAAGTGAATGCTTTGTTCAACATCCAGTGATAAAGGCTCTGAATTTTTACAGCTACAAAGCTTTGTTGTGAGGCGTTTGTTTTGTCTTCGTTTATATCTCATTGTCTGGCCCTCGCCTTATAGCTACCTTAACAGCAGAAGTGGCAATGCCGAACACTATATATATATATATATATATATATATATATATATATATATATATATATATATATATATTCTCTCTATCTTTCTTTTTTCATTTTCGTATAAGTGATCTATGTCATTCCAGAATTGATTTTTGATTTAAAATACATTTTGAAAATACACGCTTCTACCTCGTGTACTCGCCTTTTTTAATTTTTATTTCATTTATAAATAGCTTTTTTCCTGTGCACTGTAGTTGCCTCCCTTGTGCAGCCCCATGCAGTCTCCAATTATGAATTGCCCTGTGAGTGTTCTGCTGCTACAGTGTGTCAGAGCTGCTCTCTCTCTCTGTCTCTCTCTCTCTCTCTCTCTCTGTCTCTCTCTCTCTCTCTCTCTCTGCTGCATCTCTGAAGAGCGTTTTCCATTAGAGGGCAGTGCAGAACGGGAAACAGAAATCAACACTTCAACCTTGAATTCTTCCCAGCACATTTTAATCTAACTTCCAATTGCTCATAACAATAATAATAATATTATTTCATTGCCTTCATAGCCCCCATTTGATCTCTTGAGTTATTGTTACTATAACAAAAGATCATGCCATGAGGAGAGCCATCTGTGGAGATTGGCGTTGGCTAAGAAAATAAATAAAATGATGTAAAGATTTTTTTTAAGAAAGAAAGAAAAAAAGTCATCCCTATTTATCTAGACCATTACCGCAGTTATAGCAGTTATAGTGAACAGCTCTCTTTCACTTTCCGTCCCAGAATCTATGATTCTCTTCACTTTTCCAGCGTATTTTCAGGGTGACCCGCGCTGGCCCACGGTTATTCCTCTCTCATGTAGCCCTAATAATCCCCCCTTCCGAAAATAACCTCGGCTCTAACCTTTACAGAACCAATTCAATAGGCCCCACTCGCTGAATACATTTGAACCGCGCTGCATTTTTCTCCTTCGTCGTCTTCTTTTTTTTGCTCTCCTCTTTTTCATGAATTTCTTACCCTATCAGCTCCGTTCGGATGTCTGCCATGCCGCTGGACTCAACTCCTCGCCTTGCCATTGGAGCACACATATTCCTAGCAGTAGATGTTGAGGCAGCAGACAGGCAGATGAAGAATGAGTCTCAGTCTGTGGTTTCACAGAGGGGCTAATGATGCCTGTGGTGACTACAGGCTACCGTCAGCCCCCTAACGAAGGGAGCTGTGACACAGCCACAAGGGGTCCCATTTAAGGCAGGCGCACTCTGAAGTGCACTGTAAGCACCCCCTTTTTTTTATGATTGCGCTCGTGGCTAAGTAAATTCTTTTGGAACGTCGGCGCAATTTGCCAGCTAAAGATACTTTTCGATGTTACGCCTGTAGAGTTCTGTTGTTGTTTGTTGTTTGTTCACGGGGGCGGTTTCTTTGAAAGAAAGATAGGAGTCTGCCCGCCATCAACCGGCAACTCCCAAAGCAAATTGGCCGCGTTAAGGGCTTAGGTATCAAAAGGAGTCGCTTCGAAAAATTCTGTTTTTTGATATATATTGTAGTTTTTGATTCCAAGTCTGCGTGTGTGTGTGTTTATGCATGCACGCGCGTGCGCACGCACGCACACCGCCAGTGTGTACCAGTACCAGTGTTCACGCTGGCTCCGTGATAAAAAGGAATTAGATTAAAAGAGGCTCTGACGATCTCATCATCCGCACTGTTAATCTCGGCGAAAACCTTTAATTTTTGCCCTAATATCTGCTTCCATCTCGGCGAGGAGAGGAGAGGAGGAGCCGTGCACGCGCATATGCGCGAGCGCGTGCATGTATGCGCTCACCCGCCCGCGTGCGTGCACGTGTCCATGTGTGTGCACATGTGTGCAATGTGTATGTCCATATGTGTGTGGGTGAAGAGGATGATATTGAGTCTGACTTCATAAATCACCCAGACACTGATAAACTCCCCATGCACCCACACACCGCTAATGGGCAACCCTTAAGGAGTGTGAGTGTCTCGTGCGGCGTTTGATTCAACATTTATTAACCCCCTCACACACACACACACACACACACACACACCCACATATATACACGCACGTGCACACACATGCACACACACACACTCACATTCGACACACACTCAATTGAGTCCTGGAAAGAGCGTGCGGCTATGGTTGGTGGCATTCACAATGTTAGCGCTGGGCTCTGACCTGGCCAGGCTGTATTAATCACGCCTCATAGAGGCAAGAAATATTTTTATGTGACTTTATGCATTTCAGCCCCCTCCACCCAAAAAAAAACAAGCGGCAAAGTGTTTCCTACCTATACCGTCTCTTTCCCCTTCTCATAAGTTATATCCTGTCTCCCCACTTCCCATCTCATCTCATATCCTGCCACCCATCCTCATTATAGAGCAATTTTCTGCCCCCACATCAAATACAAACACACTCCTCTCCGCGCCGCTGCCATCTCCTCACACTCGTCCTTGTCCCCCCCTCTGTGTCAAACATCTCCACTCATAATTTGAACATTATCACAACCTAGAACCCTCTGGTAAAAGTCACACAGAGTGCTTACACAATGTGGCACAAGTTGTTCCTGGAAGCCTGCGTTTTTTCGGAACATCCGAGGGGCCGCCCGTCGCACGTTTTTTTTTTTTCTTCGGTCGCGAGGCTGCCAGTCTTGAGTTGAGCAGAAGTTTGTAATGCTGAAAATAGGAAGGAGGATAAAAGAAGAAAAACTGAATGTAACTTCAGCCGCAATGCGACGTTTTGGGGCGCTGGTAGATTTGCTGTTTTCAGAACACTTTTATACTTCATGACGCCTTGTGAAATCTTTTGATACTTTGATATAGTTCTATATTGGTAGTTAAGGTGAATTCCACCCATTTTCCAAATGGACCCTAGCGGGTCCAGTTGGTTCCATTTGTACCCTTTTAGGAAAAGGTCCTAAAAGAAAAATCATTAGCATGATGAAACGCAACTATGTCATCAAGTTGCGTTTCACCATGTTATTGATTTTTTTTTCAGACCTCCATTTATAGGAAAGGGGTGTAATGTTTTGTCCACCACTGGTAAAATATAATAAAGCAGTAACAAACCCAGTCAGTGTTCCTTGTCTGGGTTCTAAATGGACCTTCACGGATACTCTGAGAGCTTACAAATGGAACCAAACGGACCCTTAGCAGCTATACATTTGGTTCCATTTTTACACAGTAACGTTATCCTATATCTTTTAGACCAGGGGAGCCCATCCAGTAGATCGGGATCTACCGGTACATTGCGGCCTGATCATGAGTAGATCTCGGGAGATGTGGGGGGAGGGAAGAAAAAAAATGGGGTGGAAAAGAAAAAAAAAGATTTTCGTGTGTGTGTGTCAAAAGCGGCGCATTTGGAGGATTGTTGTCTGCTGTCTGTTTTTGTTCTGCAACGTGTAATGGACTGTTCTGCAACTTATAATGGACTATTCTGGACTGTTCTTATTATGATTGCATTTGCAATGGCAGTGTTTGTCCAAGTTGTACTTATGTTGTACTGTTGTAGGCCTATTTATGACAAGTCTGTTGTACTTTATGCTTATATGGACATAAAGTAATGTGGTAAAACAAAGTAGTGTTGTGTTGTTGTGAAGTTACTGTAGGCTGGCAACGATGCGTGTGGTTTGAAATGTTGATATTGGACTGGTAGATCCCGAAGGGGTTGGCTGCTGAAAAGTAGATCTTGGGTCAAAAAAGGTTGGGGACCCCTGTTTTAGACATTCTAAAATGAAACAGCGTAGAGTACCAGTCGCTGTAATAAAGACGGGCGGTGGGTTAAAGGGGAACTCCATCCATTTTCAACATTCTAATATGTCATTAGTATACCCTAGAGGTGTTGGGTGGACATGATAAAAACGTTCCCCCATTCTGTGTTTCTTAGAAATGGAGGTCTGAAGAAAATCATTAACATGGTGAAACATCTTGATGACATCATCAAGATGTATTTTCACCATGTTAATGGATTTCTTTAGACGCTTCTTTTTTCTGAGAGCGTACAAATGGAACGGTTGCATTTGTACGCTCTCAGAAAAAAATGTTGAAAATGGGTGTAATTCCCCTTTAACTCACACAGCCACAAGCTGTTGTTGGGAGGATATTGTAGGTCCTCCACATCGTCCAACAGTCCAGTCAGACAGACAGACACAGGGATAGCAAGATAGGCAGATATTAGACTGGGGCTTGGCTACACTATCAGGTTTCCCCCCCCCACACACACACAAACACACCCCTCTGTCTGTCTCTCTCTCTGTCTGTCTGTCTGTCTGTCGGGACAGCCCAGCCTCGGAGGCCCTGACACCAGAGGCACCAACGCAGCAGCCAGCCACGACAGCTGCTGCAGCAAAACCATCTAATACCAGCACAGTGCGCGCCACGCCACGACTACAAAGAGAAATATCATTTCAAACATGCCATACTTTGATGCTCTTGTAATGATCTTTTTTGTTGTTTTTGAGAGAGGGGAGGATGGAGAATTCGTATGGTGCCTCCTTTTTTGTGTGTTTCTTTTAGAACAAAGAGAGAGAGACACACACACACACACACACACCCCTTCCCTAACCCCCTGATCCCTCCCTCCTCCCTTTCGATCGAGTCAAGCACAGGACACTGGTGGTGTGAGAGAGAATGGCTTTAAGTGGGGAATTCCACCCATTTTCATTTTTTTTCTGAGAGCGTACAAATGGAACCAAATGAACCCATTAGGGTTCATTTGGTTGCATTTGTACGCTCTTAGAAGCGTCTAAAGAAATCCTTTAACATGGTGAAAATACGTCTTGATGATGTCATCAAGATGTTTCACCATGTTAGTGGTTTTCTTCAGACCTCCGTTTCTTGGGAACACAGAATGGGGGGGGAAACGTTTTTATCATGTCCACCCAACACCTTGAAGGTACATCAATGACATAGTAAAATATTGAAAATAGGTGGAGTTCCCCTTTAAATGGGGATGCAAAAGAACCTCTGATACAGTGGGTGTGCATGTGCAGTGCACGTACGAGTGCGTCCGTGTAACCTCTTGTCAGCGCGTCAGTGGTAACCTTATGAACTCAGCCGTTGGTCCGGGGTCTCTCTAATTAGGACCGTCTGATGAATGGTCATACATTACGTGAGAGCGCGGCGGAGCGAGCGAGCGCCGGGGCCCGAGCGAGCGAGCAGAGCGTGAGTGTGTGTATTCTTTCACGTATCAATCTATGACTCTATAGGCCCGGCTTGTCAGCGCGGTAAGGAGAGTGTCTCGGACTGGAGAAAGTGCAGGTCTAGCCTTGGTCATGTTGACGGGGCGGGGCGGCACTTCAAGAGGCTCCAGGACCCCATGGCACCAGTCTCCCCAGTTCCCCCAGACAGACTGGGAGCATCTGGGCTCTGTCAGCGCCTCTGGGCCCCGCAGACTCCGATCTATATGACGGGGAGAGAGAGAGGAGTGCATTGGATCAGGGAGAAAGGAAAATATGAGCGCCGGTGCCAAATTCTTTCAGCCTCGTGCAAAATGCCTTCTTGCCCAATTAGAATATTTGTGTGTGTGTGTGTGCGTGTGCGTGTGCGTGTGCGTGTGTGTGTGTGTGTGTGTGTGTGTGTGTGTGTGTGTGTGTGTGTGTGTGTGTGTGTGCGTGCAAGCGTGCACGTGTGCATGTGCATCAGTTTCTGATAACAGTTGACAGATTCATTTTTCCTATGAGGTGAACTAGTGTGATGGATGTATTGCTGAGATTAAACCAAAGGGGGTCATGGAAAGTGTTGGTCTACTTGATTACTTGTGAGCTGTCCAATTAAAATTTAATTTCAATAGTGCAGCTAAAAATACTTGATTTGGGTAAAACAGTCGTCGTGATGGATGAAGATTAGATTGATGGATACTGTTCCAAGACATTTCCTTTATGAAAGTCTAGCGAGGATTTGATCTGCCACATATATAGTTCCGAAGCCATGCCACACGGAAACCGATATGCACATTTGCCAAGACTAATTAATCCATACACTAAATTAGGAATATAAATTGTGGTCCCAATTTAACAGGGTCAGCTTTAAGTTCTCCCTTTACACTTTATTTAACTATGCAAGGGGAAGGGGGAAGGAGAAAAAAACTATCAATGTGCTTCGCTTATTATGATTGACGATTGATGATTAAGTCCTCCAGCCGACACGCGGCAACCAAAGCCGGTGAGTTGGAATTGGATGTGACACATACACAGTTCTGCGTGTTAGGTAATTCGTTGACGAGGGGCCAAATTCATTTATGGAACAGCGGTATTGGCAGGCATGGACACTCTCTGCAAAAACAACGATAATCACAGAGGTTTGGCGCCGAGTGACAAGGACTCTTCAGGGAAAGACCCTTACACACTGCTTTGTGGGCCATTCCTCCCTGGGATGGATGGAGGGATGGAGGGAAACATCCGCCAGGGTTCTGAAGATGAGAGTGGCTTAGGGCTGGAGGAAAAAAAAGAAAGAAAAAAAAAGCTTTATGCAAGGCGCTGTTAAAAGGGCTCGATTATAATTTGTTGGTTGTGTTATTGTCGGATAGCTCGCTCGCGCTAATGCGCAATATCAGGACCATAACCTAAAATAGCGCGAGCCTCGGCTTTGGAGGATTTCTAAGATGAGAAATTAATTTTAATATAGTCAGAACAATGTTTTGAAGCGACGAGTGGGTTCTTAATGTTGAATTGATGAAATAAGGCCCTGTGATAAATCCTCCATAATAGCGGTAGCATGAGGGGAGGGGGGGGGCACCCTGTCTCAAGCCATTTAATCTCTTTTCGCTTTCCCCATTTTTTTCTGCTAATGAGCCTTATTGACAATCAAACAGGAGCTGTCATCCCCCAGGATGCTGCAGCTCTCTCTCTGTGCAGACCAGACCCGTCGTGTTTGTCAGTGTCCTGGCAATCAGGAGTTGCCTTGCAAGACCAGGCAGACTGTTTAGCGGTTCTCACAGCAGCGCTGCCTGAAAATGGCACACTTCCTGTAGAGTTGCAGCTGCCACCTCTGCTACCTCCATTACTTTTCTATAGCATGCAGATGTTGTATCAACATTCCCACCGCCAAGGGGACTGCAATAACTGTGAGATTCATGCCATGTTTCAGAGGCACGTCAATTTCTCAAGTGGCACAATTAAAGAGGGAAATACAGTACCAGGTTTTTTCGCAGGAGCTGAAATCGGAAAAGAGCTTTTTTCTTCTTCTTCTTTTTTTTCTTCCTCCCCAAATGGGGAGCCTGTTTCATAAGGGGTTCAGAAATCCACCCCGATTTTTTACTGCCCTTTTCCTGAGTTGAGCTGTTCTGTGAGTCTTTGTGCGGCAGACCTGTCGCGACCCACAGCGGATATGGAAATGGGGCTAAGGTTTTATGGGCCAAACGGATTGGACACAGTCAAGCTCAGGGGGCATGAATATTGGATGTTATTTCTGCTCTCTTTTTTATGTAATCCATTGCCAATACATTATTAATAGATGATATCATATCCAGAACTACTGGACAAAGCACTACAGAGGGTGCGCTATGAAAGAAGCTCTATATGGTGGAGGAGGACTGTGGCAGTGAATTCAGTTCAAGTGATATTATTTTATTACTGTAGCCTAAGACACTCACTGACCGGGAGTTTCTTTTGCCGCCTATAGTCTCGGACTAAGCGAAGTTCATAGAGGGGGAAATATGCTGAACACTGTATCTCTGCCAGGGGTAAATCCTGCATTTGTGGGTTTGAAAATGCACTGAAACATTGATGATGTATCAAATGACACCCAAATACAAGTTTAATGGATTTCAGAGCACTGAGATACTTTTTTTTTTTTTGCTCATCCTTCTTGACTGCAAGCGAGTGAAGTGGAAATCCTTTGTGAGGATCTAGAGTTTTCCTTGCAAAGCTGACTCCCCGTGTAGAGTAGCTAGGGGAACAGTGTCTTATCTGATGTACTGATTCACAACCAAGAGACTCGGCTAATGTGGAACTGTTGGAGAGAGAGAGGAGGAAAAAAAAGGTCAGGCTTCATTGTCATCAGAAAGTTACTGTCTATCTACTGACTCTCGTGCAGTTTTTACGACACACACGGTAGCACAGACTCCCGTATAATCTTCAGATTCATAGGGGCGGGTCGCAGCTGCTTTTTCCTTGCCAAAAAGGAAAAAAAAAACACACTCAGCTGTCGCCCAAATCCTGTCGGTCAAAAGAGCTAAGTCTTCAAAAAAAAAAAAAAAAGTACAGTACCTCTCTCGGCACTGACCAGAAGGTAGTGAAGAGAAACTATTGTTCACTTTTTTGTTAGTTTTATGGACCTGTCCTAATCTTGATATGGTACACATACGGGCAGTACAAAGGTATTGCGTACAACATATAAGCTCCTCAATAAGACTTACATAGGGAGTGGATGCGTAAGGTAATATTCTCTTTTAAGGTCAGTTTGAATTGTTTTTCCTCATGGGAAACGGCAGATTGATAAAGAACAAACAAAAAAGCCTTTTCTGAATGCTTGTCCTCCATGGCCTCAATGAAGGTTTCATTCCTTTATATCATCCAGCCCAATTCCCAGCATGCACGGCCATTGTAGCTCTTTCAACTGGGGCTCTCCATTGACTGGCTCATTGTCCGGCCGCTCTTTTGTGCAAGCGCTATCACCGGAGCACAATCTTTCACCTGAACAGCGCAAGGAGCGCAGCCCTGGATATAGTCACGTTAAAAAAAACACAGCAAAACCGAGTCACCCGTGCATGCGGACGCTGATCCACGCAGAAAATTAAAAATTCTGCATAAAAGCCTAATTCATGCTCTGTTAGAACTGACCCTCACACACACATGCAGCTTGTCTTGTTTCTGTAGGTCTGTTGTTGTTGTTTTTGGAATGCGTTGTTGCGTCAGCATGCAGTGATGCGGTAGTCATGCGGTGCGACTCGGGTTTAGGCAGAGAGAAATATCTATTATTGAACATTAACTTTCACCAAACCGCCGTCGGCTTGCAGCATTAGTGGTTTTATTAGTCGCCATGCTCCACGCAGTCGTCGCTGAACTGAGACGTTCAATAGCACTGCTCCAGCGTATATTATTATTGAAGAACTGTGTGTGTGCGTGTGTTTTTTTTTTTTTCGTACGTAACAATGCACGAGCAGATGTTTGAAGCTTGGCCCTCAGCAACACAAGGCTAGTTAAGATCGATATTGCTTTCAATATTTCTTTCCTTTGACAGATAAGCAGTACAGAGGAAAGTCTTGATAAGAGTGGCAACATATGGATGTGGCGCGGCTCCCTCTCTTTTGATTGCGTGACCCCCTGACCTTTTCGCCTGCGTTTGAGAGGGGAAAGGCAAAGCCACACGGTATGGTGGGTGGGGGTCTGTCAGGGCCCTGGTTATGGGCCGTTATTGACCCGGGATTTATAAATATTTAATGCACACATTAAGATCATGGTGGAGGGTGGCCATTAGAGCTCTCCAATAAAGAGGCTCTCACCGTGATTGAGTGGTGTGGCAGAGCATGGTGCCTGGTCAGACTGGGACGACGGGAGAAGCACCCGGTGGTGAGGCAATGAATGAATGCGCCACTTTGGTGGGTGTTTTGCGAAGCCCCCCGCAATAAGTGGCAGCAACGTGCGCGTGCTGCCAACCCGGGGTGGCGTGGATTTACATTTGTGCTCTCTGCACAATTCTATATTCATCGAGCCTTCTGCTGACGACGCTTTGTCGTCTTTCTGTGGTTCGGAAACCGAATGGATTTTTTCTGCAAATCCAATATTAATGGTTGCTCTTTTCTCCGATTTCAACCTGGTGTGTTCCTATTTTTGGGTACAACATTGTATGTAAGGTTGTGTGTAGCACAAATAGCAGATCTACAAACTTGACCCTATCAGCAATGTTATTTTTATATATTGTACAATGACGTATATCGGGTTTGAGGGGTTAATAGGATGGTTGAGAGTTCATACTAGACATACAATTGCACACTTGTGTGAGACCTGGCTGCAGATAGGTTTTGTCATTAAATAATAGAGACAGCGGCGAGCAAGGCGATAGATCCAGACCCGTGTATGTGTATCTGAAACAGATAGTGCCATGTCAGGAAGCAGATGTGTGGCTATTGTTATCAGACACATTGGATTATCGAGGGAGTGTTTTGAGGCACACAGGCGATCACAGTCGAAAATTGAATCGCTCTTTGAGTGTGTCTCACCCCCAGTCGCGCTATCAGCCACAGCTCCTGTGCTATCTTTATGTGCCGCGAGATCTTTTTTTTTCCTCTTTTTTTGCACGTTGGCTTACATAATAAGCCTTGATATGCTGATTGCTGCTCAACTCGCATTGCCTTAATTGTGCATTAAAGCGCGGGGTGGCCGCGGACAATGTTGCCTTGATGAGAAATTGACATTTTGTGACCTGCTCTCCGTGACCACTCAGGATGCCAGATAAGATGTTCAGTTGTTTTTAAGCAGAGAGACCATTCTTCCCCGCAGCACCGCGCTCCCTCCTGTTTGACCCACTTGATGAGTATAGATTTCACAGCGGTCCCCTTTCAGCTCGCAAACTATAAGAGGTTCAAAACGATACCAGGCCCTTATAGACAAAGGATAACCTTGCTCTTTCAATGTATTGATTCTTTATTAACTAGGTGGCTTAATGCAATGAAATGAGGGGTTTGAATGAGGCCCCATTTGTGGCTGCTTTGAATAAAAAGCCTCGCACCGTTTATGAAAGTCTCGACAATGAATGGACGGACCCCTCCTCAAAAAGCACCACAGATATGCTGGATATGCTGATACAACAGCGATCGATATGGGGAATATGTCACAATGTCAGAATGTTTCACTTAAAAGAATGTGAGAAAGGCAGTTTATCAACTAGTTTTATGGACAGTATTACGTTCCACAGGTTGCAAACAATTATATCTATGGTATGCACAACTACTCACAGACAAATTACAGGTTTGCCTGAGATCTCGTATAGAACCGAAGAAGTCCACAGTTGAGGGGCTTGTTGTGTTTTTACTGAAAATTTTAATAAAACATCACTTATTCATTTCTGTTTCCATTCCAAATGTTGACATTGTTGAACTTTTTCTTCCCTGTAAACACATTGAAGCTATGTGGCAAGAGTAGTGGTGAGTAAAAATGACTTCTATACATTCTACAAAACAGAAAGAAAAAATTACAACCACAAATGGAGTGTTTTTTTTTATCTCCAAGGTTGTCCCTCATGCACATTAGTCTCTATTGGGTCTTAACAACTATCATTATGGGGTCACAAACAATTTATTTTGACAATACAACCAACAAAGTTTTTCTCCAAAAATGGTCTGTATAGATAATTTAAAATCAATATAAAAATAAACAATGAAGTTTGACTTCCCTTTTAAAAAATGGACAGAGAGTCTTGACAGAGGAACAAAAATTGGAGGATACACATGAAATAAATGGACATTGCATTTCATCAAATACAAAAAAGGAAAAAACAAATGAAGGCAACAGTTCTTGGCTGAATTATCTGTGCTGCATCACTATATTAAGGGCATGACGATTAATACATACATAATGAAAAGCAATATACAAAATTTCAGAGATAAATACATTATTTATAGTTGATATGTTACAAAATTTCCCTCAGTGAGCGCAAGTGTGTATTTGAACAGAAAAATGACAATGAACTACTTTACTCCTATGTCTCGATGGATTTTAATTTCTCTTTTTTTTACGTTTTTCTTTTTTTTAGGTTTGTCGTTGATCTAAAAGAACATGAAAAAGACAGATGTATAAATATTTAGCACAAGTTTGGCAATATCACAATAGTCTACAATTTTTATAACCACATATAAAACACAGAAGGGAATTGGAGCTAGAAGGAGGAGGCTGCCCCTCATCGACAAGAAACGGACTTCACAGTAGCCTAGAAATGCATTAATATACAGTGCTAGCAAAAAAGTTGAAAAACATGGCAAAACACACTTGCTTAAAAGGAAGCTCTAGACATGGAAGTATGCCGTTCTCTTCAACAGAGCAGAGTGCTTTTATACACGTCTGTGTGCTTGTTGAATTCCAAGAGATTAGTTTTCTTTTTTTCACTTTTTGAAGATGATTTCTAGCTACAATAAATTACAAAATTTAATTTAAAATGCAGGAGTGAAACATGATACAACCTTACCCCCCCCCCACACCCCCATATCTCCCCCGCTCGCACCCCCCCCCCTCCTCCTCCCCACCCACCCACCAATTTCTTTTAAAAACTCGCTTTTTGTTGTACTTCATGATCCATTTTCTACATTATATATCTCATATACTTTTTCCAGTTGAAATTCAAACTTTCTTGGCCCCCTGTGTGTAATTTTTCTGACACATAAAAATACAAAAAAGTCACATTATAAAGACACACAACTGTTGTGGATCTATTAAAAGAGAGTCGAAACTGAAAAAAAAAAAAACATAAAACAAACAAACAAAAACAATTTCTGAGGCAAACGAGTTCATCGGCAAAATGTTACTGTACATCAGTGTTTACTTTACAACCGACTGGTGAGTCCACAAGAGTTCTTTTCCAGTACTGGACATAATATCGTTGATTGGTCGGAGCCGAGGGCCAAAAGCACAAGCTAAACGGGTACACAAAAAAATAAACACATCCTGTGTCCTCTTCAAGGTCGGTAAAATGAAAAAGAAAAGAACAAAAAAAATCCTTTGCTTCAGGTCGGTGAAAGTCTTCCAAAATGGAAGAAAAAATATTTAATTATTTTCTTCTTGTTTTTTTTTTATTTCTTTTTTTTGTTCTTCTTCCTCATTTAAAAACGATAAGCTGTTTTTGACTATACACTACACCAGCTTTGTGCTGTGTGCTATAAGGGAGTCCTGTGAAGTGGTAGTGTGTAGACTGGTGCTTGAGATGAGACAAAAAGTGCATTTTTACATAGGAGGGACCACCAGGCCGGACATGGCTGCAAGAGAGAGAGAGAAAGAGAGAGGTGATTAGTACTACTGGATAGATGCCTGTATGGCTATTCATGAGATATAAACATAATTTGTCTACAAGTGTGTGTGTGTGTGTGTGTGTGTGTGTGTGTGTGTGTGTGTGTGTGTGTGTGTGTGTGTGTGTGTGTGTGTGTGTGTGTGTGTGTGTGTGTGTGTGTGTGTGTGCGTGTGCATGCGTGTGTGTGCGAGCTAGCAAACGAGTGTGTTTTGCGCGCATGCACGTATGTGTGCGCTGCACCTGGAGTGCATACCTTAATGTGGCCTGTTTGCACGTGTGCCTCTGAGTGTTTGCAGTATTCACCGTGCCCACAAAGATGTGCATTTGTAGGGGGAGTTGGGGGGGGTGCTTTGGAGTGTGTGTGTGGGGCGGGGGTTGGGGGTTGGTGTGTGGGGTGAGGTAGACTTTGAAAAGCTTCCTCTTGCTCTGACATTTCAGCCCCCAGCACGCCAGTCTTGCTGTGTGTGATATTTCTCCTGGCATCGGGGTATTGGCAAACAGCGGCCCAGACTCCCAGGAGAGAGGACCAACGGTGACGGCCGAGCAACAGCACGGTCACTACCCACAATGCCTCACTGCTACAGTACTACAGACACTTCTAAAGCTCCCCCTCAGAGTCCTACTGATGCTGCTCCTCCTCCTCGTATTTTTTTATTCCCTTCATCTCACCCTGTCTTCCCCTGTTCTCCATCACTCCGCTGAACATTATATAGCCCCCATCCAAAACCTCACTTTCCCCAAGTCCTTATTTCTGTGTCATTATCCAAGAGAGATTAGTCGCGATCAAAAGGTAGCTTCCGTTATCATTGCGAAGACCATCTGCTTAGGATATCATTAGCAACTGTACATCACCCCGACGAGTTTATATATGCAGTATTTTCACACGTTTTAACAATTAGGCGGCTAGTGGAGTGCCGGGGATGATGTATTATTACATTGCTCTCAGTATATTTGTAGAGTCATGGTTGAAATGCTTTTAAGTTTGCCAGCGCAGATGATGGCAAGGCATTGCTCATTAATTTCTGCACAACATGTATTAATAAGTATGAACGTTGTAGCAAGATGAACTTTAATTTCCCACTTCATTAAGCCCAATGTTATTAATCTTGGGGCACACACACTAACGGCTAAGCTTGTTTTCGACGCAATCATCGCGGTCGTGACACACGCACAAAAACCTAATAAACATAATCACCGAGACAATCCTGGAGAAGGTGCTTCCTCGGCGACCTCCAGGATGGATTTACCCCGCTGATCCGCTCCGGCGTCAGTCAGCGGCCCGCAAATAGCCGATCTACGAACGATACGATCGCGACAAAAGCTTGTAGATCCGTATTTCGCTGCTCCGTGTTAACGAAGTACAGCAAGCCCTTTCGGAGAACCGTCATTTGTATTAAAGGGCATCGGGGCGCTTACGAACATGAGGCGGGTGCTTGCACGTGGAATGCACGCATGGCGTGTGTGTGTGTGTGCGAATCGTGTTGTTCCATGTGAATCTGTAATGTGATGTGCAATGTGGGGTTGCAATGCGTGCGGGCGAAGCTGAACAAGGTGTAAATTGGCCTGTCAAAATGAATATATTTGTAATGATTAGTCCCTCACCAAACCGGACAGAGGCCTGAGCAGCGGTATCTGACCAGTAGTCCGTGGGGAAGGGATGAGGGGGTGAGGGGGGCTCACCTTGCAGTCCGTTGCCGTTGGCGCTGGTGCAGGAGGGGGGTGGGGAGGCCTGGGGTCGAACCACAGGGGCGAAGGCGCTCTTTTGTTTAACTGCGGAGACGATAGGGGGAGAGGCAAGGCAAAGAGGGGGGCGGGGGGGAGACGGGGGAGAGAGAGAAGAACGTGCTGTGAGTCGAATGGGAGAGAGAGAGGGCAGTTAAGGTAAAGGCTGGGGATAGTGTTACTGCCAAGGGGGGGATACTCGATCAGTACTCACATGGCATTACAAGGGCCCCTTCTACCATCAACATCTTGTACAGACCCAACACCGGCGCTCGTAAAATATACATATCAAGGGGGGAGGCATCCCTCGTATTTTTTTTTACCTTTCCTAGAGTTCCGCGATACTTTCTCTCCCCCGAAACAACGAGCATATATATAGGCCGAGATTCCCCCCATAAATGAGGAGTAATATACTTTTTGAGCATCAATATCAACATCGTAACGCTGTCAAACGTGATTCACAGGGTCGGAAAAAAGAATGAAACGGTCTGCAATGAAAATCACGGGTGCGGCTTACTGCTGCCCCCACTTATTATTACTACTACGACTACTACTACTACTGCTGCTGCTGCTGCTCCTCCTGTTCTACGCTGTGGGCAGATAGTAACAAGTCTACTCACTTCCATATGGGGAGTTGGCAGAGGAGCCGTTGAGGAACCCCGGGGAGCTGGGCACGCCGAGGTTCATGCCAGCGTTACCGTAGCCGTTCATGCTGTTGCTGACGGTGTTGTAGCTGGACTGCTGCGGGGTGCTGCTGGAGATGTACCCCCGGGGGGATACGCTGCTGGTATTCCTGCTGTAGCCCACTGGAGGAACACCATAGGAGAGGTGGAGGGAAGGGATGGAGTTTTAGTCTTAGTTCTGTTAATTCAATTGGACAGATTCCTCATTCTGTCTGTCATTCTGTTAAACCAGAGGCCATCGGTATATATGTACACAGACAAAATGTGTCCAAGGTGGAAGACTTGTGGCTGCATTATGTTTGCGTGTCAATGTGGATTGGCTAGTTAGACATATCTTTACATATTACATATACATATAGACATATTTTTAACACTTTAACGGCTTTATATTTATGGGTCAAAAATGGCTTTCAGGGGTTTAAGCATTTAGGGGGGGGGAATAAATAAATAAATATGTGGCGCCCCCAAGCAGCCACAAAAAGTTGCGAGTTTGGCAGTGAAAACCATTGGAAAAATGCGAGAAAGTTGGGTTATGCAGTCAAAGTATTATTTTTTTTTATAAATAGCAAAAATTGGCAAATGCGTTTAGGGATGAATGCCAAACAGGGTCCATGACCCTGTTTGGACATTTTTTGATGATCTTGTTTTATCTTGTTTTCATGTTGATCATATTCAGTAATACGTTTTCATCAGAAAATGTATGACACTTATTTATTACGACACTATGTGGGAGTCCTAACTAGTGCTACTGGTTCGCAAACCTTTAACTCTGAGAGTGTTCAAATGGAACCAAATAGACCTGACTGCAAGGATTGCACTGGAACACATTTGTCCCATTTTGAGTCTCCAGACCTGGTTATTATAGTCACACATTTTTTGACAGTTTGAAGGACATAATTAAACAGTTAAAAAAAAGTGTTGCCTGCGCCGCGGTGACATACCGTAGTGCAACGTACCTTGGTCGTTCCCCTGTGATTCGGACACGTTGACTGCTAGCTGGCTGCTGAAGGAGTTGACCCCCATCATGCCGTGGGAGGCTGTGTTGGCGAGGGAGGGGATCTGGTTGTGGTTGCGGGGAACGCTGTACAGGGCCTCGGCAATGTCAGCTGCCCTCTTCAGAATGATCTCCTGGGGGGAGGGGGGGAGCGCGGAGAGAGAGAAGTTAGCTTTGGTTATTTATGGCTCTCCATTGTCATAGGTTACTTTGCTTTGAAGCTTCGGTTCGTGGCTTTATGGTTTATCACAGCGCGTATAGCCTATAGTTACACATACAGTGCTGCTGGTGGAAGGAAAAAAAGAATTCCGCACCATCGGGAGATGGTGTGGAATCTGTGAATTTGCACTGGTTGTTGACTTGGCGATGAGCCAGAACTATAGTGCATCAATGCTGTGCATGCGCGTGTGTTGCGCGTGCTTGTGTGTGTGTGTAGTGTGCGTGTGCACGTGTGCAGGCGTACAAACCTGATTGTTGTGGGGCATTCCATATAGAGCTTCAACAAGATCCGCCGCTCTTTTCAGGAGCACCTCCTGATGTGGGGAGAAACAACAGGGGTATTAAACGTTAATTTCTAAACAGATTATACTCGGCCCCAGTGGACTTATGCAGTAGGAAAAAAAAGCAAGAGACTTTCAGTATCACAAAAACCATTATCGCACAGTAGGCGACGTTGAGCTTTTTAAGATGTAGTTACATTTTCAGACCGGGCTAAATAAAAGCCAGCGTGATTTTTTTGAGATACGGCGGCGCTGGAATTCGGACAGTGCTACCACTTTGCTCCTTCCAACCGTGCAGAGCAGTGAATAATGTTCCCTATCTTAATTAAACTGGCATAGTCCTTTAAAAAACACACACACACACAACACCTCGCACCCTAATTCTGGGCTTCACGTTTGCTCTTGGAGTTCAACGTCGAGTTTCCCCCCACTCTTCAGAACAATAAAGTGAATTAGCTCTGGGTTAATCTAGTTCTGTCGTAATGACATTAAGGAATTTTTCAATTAACCTCTTTGACTGGCTGTTGCAAAGGACTTCACAAATGACTTCCCCATCCAGCGAGAGCTTGGGTGCTTGTGCCTTGGGGACACGGATGCTCAGGATGTGGTCTTATCCATGTCTGCATGCTTGCCCCCGCTTGACAATGCGGATTAGCTGTGTTGCTTTGGCTCTTAACACTGAAAATGAGTTGGCCCTGGCTGCTGTCCCCCCCCACCCACCCGCTCTGTCTGTCTCAGCCCTTTCAGCTATAGGTGGGGTTTTGGGCCCGTTTGTGTGTGTCTTTATCGGCTCTTTGAATTGAGCACTTACAATTAAATCCCTCTCAAGGAGCGAAACTGCTCTCTTTGTTTCTTATAATATACAAGGCCGTATCTCCTCTCCGTTTAGAGTGCATTTTTAATCTGACAAAAGGCGAGTTGCGGCGGACATCACGGCTGTTTTTTTTTTCTCTCGTTGTGTCACCTGCCGTATACAAGAGCCCCGAGATTTGTCGACTCCGCTTGTCAGAACCCCGGTTAAAAGCAATGCAAATCTGTCACCAGCAACCATCTCAGATGGCGCTTGTTTTCTTCCCACATTTCGCTGTGTTTTCTTTTGCGGGGGCCCTCGGTAATTTGTCTGAAGTGTTCCATCACTTGGCAATAGCAGTGTGGGATTAAGACGGCAGCTGCCGTAAATGAATGTAAACACAGCGTTCGCGCCTTCAAACAGCGGCCTCCAAGACTTGGCCTGCTTTTCCTGCAGTGCCAGCGTATGGGGGTGTGTATGTAGTAGCGTGTGTGTGTGTGTGTGTGTGTGTGTGTGT
Source organism: Benthosema pterotum (assembly GCA_039105355.1). Classification (NCBI taxonomy): domain Eukaryota; kingdom Metazoa; phylum Chordata; class Actinopteri; order Myctophiformes; family Myctophidae; genus Benthosema; species Benthosema pterotum. Next base: position 27,409,730 of record CM076974.1, on the reverse strand, counting down.
ACGAAGCAGCCCTTTCATCCTGAGGAGCATATCTTTATACCAGAGTTCCTTGATTTATCAAGATGAATCGCTGTGGAAGCCACTTCCAGCGTGTGCCATGCTCTCTTATAGAAACATATCGCTTAATCCACCCCCAAGTTATCGGATGGGTGGCTCTTAGAATGGGCATTTACCTCTGAAATTGGTGTGTATGCTCAACGTTGCATGCATCTAGTTTGCATACAAATAAAGAATTATGGTTGTCGTGAGGCAGGTAGACTAAATGAGAGGACCAGCTGTCTTGATGTGTTCTCATCAGGCAGAACAGATTTCTCCCGCGCTCGCTGAGTGAGATAAAGTGGGTTTCCGTCTTTTTTTCCCTGCAGTTAATAATTACCAATAATCTATTCTATCATATTTCAAGATCTCCTACATGGCTCTCAATTTTAAACAACAATTAAAGCAATTAAGACTGTCACGTTCGCACGCCATGTTTCATTCTCTGTAAAACGTCCTTCCCTTCTTGTCCATATGGTACTTTGCAGCAGCGACATAAGGACAGCTTGAGAGAGAGAGAGAGAGAGAAAAAGGAGGAGGGGAGAAAACGATATTGCCTCTCATCCCTAATCTGTCGTTTACCGCGTGGCGTCTTAACTAACCAAGCTGACTCGCAAGGCTATGCTTAAGTGGCAACCTAGTCATATCCGCGCATGATGAGAAGCGCCGCACCCAATCAACGGGAGGAGTTTGTTGTCTTCGCGACGAGGCGCCCTCGCGCGTATCGGCTCATGCTGTGAATACGATTAACACGGAATAGTGTTCTGAGGGCATTTCCATGTAAATCTCGATACCGCTCCGGCATAAGTGTAATTGGCTTTCTTGTCATGGAGACATATCAGAAAGCAACCATGTTAAATTGAAACAATTAAAGGCCTCGAATGATCTCTGTTGTTCTGTGACAGAGGCGTGACAGATTTCTGCTATTGTTCCCCCCTCCTCGCTCTTTTTTTCCCCCCTCATAAAGGTTTCTGGTTGTTCAACAACTGCGTTTTGAACGGGGGATTGTTCGAGATGACGGATCACCGACAACAAGATTCAGAAGCTCTTACTTTCGCTTTTACTGCTGAGAAGAAAGAGAAAGAGGGTTGGAACTAGAAAGTACAGAAACCCCTTGACAAAATTAATGACATGCTGTTAAAGAAGGGAAAGAAAAAAACGTCTAATGTGAAGGTTACGTGGTCTAAAATAAGTCCAAGCGTGATTCTTCAAGCAGCAGATTAACATGGATGTTGTATTTATATTATCACAGTTAATAAAAGAGGGCCTAGGTTATGTAGCTTGGAGTGCTAATGCCATTATAAAACTGTAAGGCAATTACTCTGTTAGCTCTAGCCTGAGGTAATGAATGCATTCAGAAGCATAGGGCCATTAGACGAAGGTACTTCAAAGAGCACAGAAAGAGAGATTCATTTAAATACATGGGTAATTGCTTGACATGAACACATTTGTAATATTTTTTCTCCTTGTGGATTACACAAAGAATTGGAAGAGAATGGGCTTACGCTCATTTTGGGCTAGAGAGAGAAAAAGAAAAGATTCCAAAGCAATCAGCTTAATAATAAAACAATATTGAGTTTCCGCTTTTAATTTCATAATGAATCTAATTTGTTACAGAAGCGAGAAATTGAGTGTGATATAATGTGATATCCAGTCTATTTGTCCATTACTGCCAGAGGGCACAAAACGGTATTATAAATTGTCTTTTTTTCATATTATGAATAGAAAATTGTTTTATAACAAGATCTTAAAAAGGAGGGTGAATTCCAAAGTCTCTGTTCACTTAACGCGATGCCCGCAAACCAATCTCCTTTCTCATCACTTGACTGCTCACACTTATTACTTTCATATTCACCCTGGACTTTGCATTGAATTTTTATATCTGCGCCCCCCCCCCTCCTCCCACCGGGTCAGACTGTCATCTGCGATGTTGTCTTAGAATTACGAGGTAAACTTCAATCAGAGGCAGCTTCCACCCCCCCGTCCAGGGGCGGATGTAACATGTCCCATTTGGGGGGGGGCAAGAGAACATGTTGGAGGGGCAAGAGAAAATCTTATGGGGGCGGCTTCATCGATGAAGTCGCACCCCTACCAGTTTCAGTTACAAGACTTTTATTAGTCAAGTAAAGCATCAAAAATAACATCAGTTGTTGTTGAAGTTGCAACAACAGACACGCAGCATGCATAAAGCTAAAGGTCTGACTCAGAGAGTTTTCTGTTTTCAATGATGAAACGCTGTTGGTTTAGTGGTGCCACAATTGTTAGTTAGTAGCAGTAGTAGTGTTTCAAATCATTTTAAATATAAGCACTTTAATTTGAAATATCTTGGGTTGTTTTGCATGGCATCATGTTTGGGGCGGGGGGGGGCAGACTGGGTATTTAGGGGGGCATCCTCCCCCATGCCCATGCCTAGATCCGCCCCTGCCCTCGTCCCTCTTTTTTTTTCTCTGTGTAGCAACAATATTAGCGTGCATCCCTTGCTATCCATGAGCACTCCCATATTGGCTTTCTGTCTCCTCGCAATTACCACGTGTCTTACTGGTCCCAGGGAGGAGGCTGGTGGAAATCAATAGCGCAGTAATATTATCAACTGGAGGGTGAAGTCATTGGGGGGGATTGGGGGGCGGTGCAGAGAGGGTATGGTGGGGGCTTGGTGTCGATTTGCCTTTCTGCTAATGCACGCCAGGGGCGGATTTAGACATGGGCATGGGGGGGGCGGCAATGCCCCCCTAAATACCCAGTCTGCCCCCCCAAACACAATGCCATGCAAAACAACCCAAGATATTTCGAATTAAAGTGCCTATGTTTAAAATGATGTGAAACACTACTACTGCTTCTAACTAACTAACTACAGATGCGTCACCACTAAACCAACAGCATTTCATCATTGAAAACAGAAAACTGTCAGACCTTTAGCTTTATGCATGCTGCGTGTCTGTTGCAGCTTCAACAACAACTGATGTTATTATTGATGCTTTACTTGACTAATAAAAGTCCTGTAACTGAAAATGGTATGGGACTGGTATGGTATGCGACTTCATCCATGAAGCCGCACCCATACCATTTTCTCTTGCCCCTCCAACATGTTCTCTTGCCCCCCAAAATGGGCCATGTTACATCCGCCCCTGATGCACGCTGCACATCCGAGCGAGCCTCATCTCCTTTTTATAGAGTCTCCACCACCTCACCTGCAACCCCGTAATGGCTGCTCCCGCTATATATACGCTTGTTTCTCTCTCTTCTCATTCCAGAACGTATACGTATACATGGCAGCCCCCCTCAGCCATGCACGCCGCCGTGGGCTGTTTTATTGGGAATGTGCTTTTGACCCCGCGAGCCGACCCCTCGGATGGCAAGCTTAACAATGACGAATCACTTGGTGGGATCATTTACATGCCCCCTGAACCCCATATTTGGGTCCATTAGAGAGCAAATCAAATATTTATGTTGTTTATTGGAAGTGCAGGGTTTCATCTCACTCTGTGATTGTTTCATGCAAAGGCTGGGAGACCTTGCTATATTAAGTGTACGCCGTTGCAAAACCCCAGGAAAACTAATCTCGGGGCTCAGTGTCAAAATCTGTCCCCGCAGCCAAAGGCGCTTTGTATTCGCAGGAAGAAGAAGCGATGCTTTCGCCGCTATAAAACCTATGTTTAACATTATTGCGCTTTCGCGTTCGTACGTTATGCGGCGTAGATTTGGCCAAGACACTCCCGACTCTCCCGACAAAAAAAAAAAAAGAGAGTTCAGCTAGATAGTGCTGCCGCGGCGTGTCCAAAGAGACTCGGAAAGTGTTATTGTGATATCGAAGGTGAATGCACTTTCCCATTTGGTCAGCGTTTACAGTTAAAATTAGAGCAACATTTCATGTCCAGGTGGTGGTTATACTGTCTCCATGGGGACCGCGTCTAATTGAAACACTTCATATTGTGTACCAGGGACTGGGGCTTGGCGATGTCATATCTCTTCGCATTGACTTGGTCAAACGTTCTATAGGTAACCCCACGAACCGCCTGTTCTTTATTAAATTGCCCGTTGGATGTTAATGATATTGCTGTGTTGCATGCTGGGGTTTAATAGATACGGTCTTTAAAAGGTTTTTACGGTATTATTAAAAATTTGTCGGTGGTCACCACTTTACTACACACTGCTGAGGGACTTTGAACAAACTAATCAGTCATAATATTAGCATTGACGCATCTGGCGTGCCAGTCACCGCAATGAGGACCTACAGTACTGTAGCAGGGTGGCAATTAGTGAAAGCACAGATAGATGCTATCAATAGGAAATGGAAGGAGTACGACGATCAAAGAGCTTCCGATGGGGTGGGGGGTGGGGCTTATAAAAAGAAAGGAAAACGTTGCTCGGATTTGGTCCTCGATCAGGTCCATCAATACAGCACAGCCCTCTACGCGTCGGTGCCATGCACACGAAAGTGTGTTTCGGATGGACTCTTTCCACCGCCGTTCGAAAAACGAAAAACCCAATGCATAATAACACGCGGCCTTTTGTCTATTAGCCACACTAAGACCAGAGGGTTTACGGCACAGGGTTCTGTAAACAAAAGATTAAACCAAATCGAGCTGTGGAAAATGAAAGGAAAACATGAGTGGGGTAATGAGGGCGCAGACGACGACTCTCTGACCAGATTACCATCTCCACAGACTACTGGAGAGGAAAACGTCTGATTGAGCTATTTTACCACACAGAGAGTTTACGCCTGTCTCCTCTCGCGCACAAAACCAATACCATTACCACCACACTGCTGGTCGGCATGGGGGGGGGGGCTTGCAAAGCTGTTTAGGGCCCACAGTGTTTTCCTCGGGCGTTCGTGTGTTTTGCTTTATTTGTCACATTCAAAGAGCCTGAACTCTTGTTTTCTACGACTGCTGCTGCGCGCCACGTGGCTACAGCGGCGGGCGCTCGTTTGTCACCAGTGTTGGGCAACATGTTACTTGTAAATGGTGCATTTATATAGTGCCTTTATCCAAGGCGCTTTACATAGCTTGTGCATCACTTTCACCCATTCACACACACATTCATACACCTATGGTAGTGGAAACCATGCAAGGTACCTGCTAGCGCAACAGGAGCAATTAGGGGTTCAGTGTCTTGCTCAAGGACACTTCGACACTAACTCTGCTTGGTATCGAACCGGCAACCTTGCAGTTACCATCCGCTGACTCTACCCCTGATCCACTGCAGCCCCTTACTTATTTACCTTACTTATTACTCGTTACTTATTACTTGGAATCAAGAGTACTATATTACATATTACTTTTATATTACTTTTGCCCCCCCACGAAGAAAGGGGAGTATAACAACAGTGCGTTTAGTTCAGCTACTTTTAGAACTGAATCCTGTTTTCAATAATAATGAGTCACCAATCAGCCAGAAATGCTATAAAATAAAGCAACAATCTCTCTCTAGCCTTTAAAATGAAATGGTTCCAAGCCAAAACATAACAAAACAAAAACTAAAAAGTAATGTGCTGTATATTCTAATTTTCACAAAGTAAATAGTTACTATTAATTATTAATTACTAATTACTTGTTACTGGGAAAATTACAGTAATATTTCACTAGTAACTACAGTACTGCCCAACCCTGTTTGCCACAGATTAAATAGTGATGCATGCACACACATACAACTTTGTGTGCCATTTTGTTTTGTGTGTCTCCAGAGTGAAATCAATTAATTGAACTCTTGGACGGAGAACAATTGGACCTGAATAGACCCGTAAAGGGGGTCCATGCTATCACTGATTTTTAACGTGTATATATGGAGATTAGGCGCGGTACTGACCTTCGGTAACCTCTCAGGATCGCCCGGGTGCCTGGGTATGACCTTCTGCAGCCTCTGGAAGCCGTAGTCGATGGTTGGCTCGTTCAGGGCTGAAAGAAGCACAGAGGACACAACATCCAGTCAGGTTTTACCTCTACAACGCTGAGTTTACGCTGTGCTCGGACGCACACAAACAGCCTATAGTCTACTACAGTGCTATAGTCTTAAACAGTGGTTTTCAACCTTTTTGATCCCAGGACCCACCATTTATTCATTTGAGCCACGGACCACCACGGACCAAAACAGTCAAACATACAGATTAAGATTAAAATTAGTTGTGTAGACTTGGGCTAATTCACAGGATGAATATTTTAACTCTTGAGTGCGTAAACATGAAAACCAAATGAACCCGCAAATTCATGTTTACGCTCTCAAAGAGTTACATCTGGTAAACCAACCGTCCATCCTTTAGCCTGGGGACCACCTGGAACCCTCTCAAGGACCACTGGTGGTCCGCGGACCACTGGTTGAAAACCACTGGTCTGCAAGCTCACCACTTGTCACAGCGCCATCCATGCATTCATGACAAACTTGTCAATCTGCAGATTTTTGGTGCACGATAACAACGCACGCACAAACTGTATCATCAAGCCCCTTTAATTTCGCCTGAGAGATGGGATGGGGATAAAAAAACTAATTGAGAAATCTGTTGGAGTTTACTGTACAAAAGTAATTTCCAGAATACCTAATTTCAAAGAAATCTCTCGGGTGAAACAATGTTTTATGAAACAGACGCGGCTCAGGGAAGAGTGTGCGCGGTGCATGTACATGTGAGTGTTCGTGCGTGTGTGTGCGTGCGTGCGTGCGTGCGTGCGTGCGTGTGTGTGTGTGTGTTGGGGTGGGGGAGGGGGAGGGCGGAGTACAGAAGCAAAATGACACAGGCTCCTCTGACACTTGTGTCACAGAGTGTTATTCCATTAACAGCCCTGATGACCTACATCAGTCTGAGAATCTTTCAGCTCCCCCTCCTCTCTCCCTCTCTCTCGCTCTCTCACTCTCTCTCTTTTTATATATCTTCTCTGGAATATTGACTACAGCAAACTATGGCGGTTGGTCCTTTTAATCTAACAGAGCTTTAATAATCTGCGAACGCCTGTCCGTGCATTGATCTACAGTAAAGTTGCTGTCATTTTCCCCACACCCTCTCTCTCTCTCTCGTTTTCTTCACCGCAAACCACCGAACCACCGCGCCTGCCCGCCTGCCCGCCCGCCCGCCCGCCCGCCTGGGCTGCGACGCCGCTGCATGCGCGCACAGGGAGGGCCGACCGGGACCCTCCGCTGAAATACGGCGATGGATCCCACGGAGCCATTAATCTCTCCCCCTACCCCTCAAATAGTAATCTGGGGCACGGGGAGGCATATTGGGCGATGAATCAGAGCCGCAAAGTAAATGAATCATAACCCCAGACTTTGGGTTGAGAGCAGGGGCGTTTTATGTCTGACAGTCCTAATGGGTAATTGAAGGCTTCCCTTACAGTCCCATCGCCAAGAGTCTAAACAATCATGTGTATACTCCCCGTAAGACAGGGACCGCGGGGGTATAGCAGGCTAGGGGGAGGAGAGTAGAACATGGGTGTCAAACTCTGGCCCGCGGGCCAAATTTGGCCCGCCATGTAATTTCATTTGGCCCTTGAGACATTATCAAATTAAAAAGGGGAAGACCACCCATTTTCAACATTGTAATATGTCATTAATATACCTTAGAGATGTTGTGTATGTGGACATGATAAAAAAAAGTTCTCCCAATTCTGTATTTCCTAAAAATGGAGGTCTGGAAAAAATCGTTAACATGGTGAAATACATCTGATGACATGATGGAGTTGTATTTCACCATGTTAATGATTTTTCTTTCAGACCCATTTTTCCTGAGAGGGTACAAATGGGGTCCATTTGGTTCACATTTGTACCCTCTCAGGAAAATTTTGAAAATGGGTGGAATTCACCTCTTTAAAGGGTTAGTTCGTTCAAACTTGGCCCGCCGGCTTTGTTCAGTTTTAAATTTTGGCCCACTGTATCTGAGTTTGACACCCCTGGAGTAGAAGGAGAAGGAGGAGGAGGGGAGGGAGGAGAGAAGGAGAGGAGAGCAAGTGGTAAAGGAGGGGGGGGTGAGGGGGGTGAGGGGGGTGTTGGGGGTGTGAACGACTTAATAGAGAACATCACTTCTCAATGTAGATATCATTTTCAGGAGAGTAACTCCGCTGAGTGGAGGCGCTTCATAAATCAATGGCTTTCTGTGGAGACTAATAAGAGCTGCCTGCCTCTATTCATTGTTCAGCCTGTAATTTGGGCCATCACTCATTACTCAGCATGTAATTTCGGCATTAACACCACACAGCTCGCTGAACCTGCAGAACAGCCGCCGCGCGGAAAAGAGAGAGAGAAAAAAAAAACGGCGCGGGTGAGAAGAAGAAGGAAGGGGCAGGGTGCCGTACGCCCAACACACGCGGCGGCGAGGCGTGCGGCGGCTGGCTACCGCGGAGGCAGGTGCATGCGGCGAGAGCAAGAGGAGGGAGGGGGGGGATGGATGTGCGCACATCTGCGTTGCTTTCTCACACTCGCTTTCACGGCGCTTTCTCGTATACTTCCCCGCTTTCGCTCTTTTGCTCGTATCCATGATGTAACATTTCCCAATTGGGGGGGCAGGAGAAAATGGTATGAAGCCGCACCCATACCATTTTCGGGTTACAGGACTTTTATTAGGCTAGTAAAGCATCAATAATAACATTGACACGCATCATGCATAAAGCTAAAGGTCTGACTCAGAGAGTTTTCTGTTTTCAATGATGAAAAGCTGTTGGTTTAGTGGTGACACAGCTGTAGTTAGTTAGTAGCAGTAGTAGTGTTTCAAGTCATTTTAAATATAAGCACTTTAATTTGAAATACAGCATCTTTTAAATGTGCGTTGTTTTGCATGCCATTGTGTTTGGTGGGGCAGTCAGGGCGACTTAGGGGGGCATTGCCCCCCCCATGCCCATGCCCACAGTAGATCTGTCCCTGCTGTCACACGGTCAAAAATGCAGTACTTGTGCAAAACAAACAAAAAAGGGCCCCGAAATACAGTAATTGCTAGCTCAAGCATGATCAAGTGCAGCAATTACGTGTCCAGGCGTGGACAATGCAGGGGACTAATCAATAGTAAGGATCTAGCTTTGCTCGTACAGTGATACTTGTATCACCATCACCCACACACACACACACACACACACACACACACCTCAATAAACCCCACGCCACAACAACAACATACATACATACACCCCTGGAAATCTGATTTGACGTGTCATCATGCATGCCAAAACGACACAGGGGTCGGCTTTAAGGGGGGGAGTCAAGGAACGCGAGGGGGAGACACCATCGTCTTCTCCTTTAATAAAGGATTGATCAGCGCTATTGATTGTACATGACAAGACTGTAGCCAGGAGTTTGCCCTCTTTCTTTTGTTATTTCCACCACCCCCCCTCTTTCTTATCTTCTATGCACCGTGGCAGTCCTGCGTGCGTGCACGATGACGTGCACCACGCCGACACACCCGTCGTGTTTTTGTTGGTACGCGCATGCACATGTGTAGGCGTCTTGAGTGTGCACACGCACACGCCGCATGTCTGTGTGTGTGTGTGTGTGTGTGTGTGTGTGTGTGTGTGCGTGCGCGCATGTGTGTGTGTGTGTGTGTGTGTGTGTACGGCGGTAGCCCTGCCAGACCCCGCTGCTCAGTGTGATGTAAATTGTATATGTGTAAAAAGCACTCCATAATCAGGCCATCCATCATCAGAGCCTGTCAGTGGGCTCTCTCAGGGTGATACATCACGCTCTCCTGTCCTCTGCTTCAGCTGGGGCCGCGCACAACCCGCCAGGCATGCTGGGAACACAGCCGGAGAGACACAGTACAGTACAGGACGAGACCGCGGGGTTGGATGAGGTGTACCTTTTTATGTTGCCTTTCCAATGATAACGATGCCCCTGTGCCATACGTATACTGGGCGTGCACGCACGTGCGTGTGTGTGTAGTACACACACACACACACACACACACACACACACACACACACACACACACACACACACACACACACACACACATTTGACATCCTACTCATAAGAAACGTGATGTGGAGGACATAGAAAAAGTTGCAATGTTTCGTCTTGGACTTTGTGCGCGCGATTGCATTGGTTTTATTTTTCTCTGCGGTACAGTGGTGTCACAACAAGTTTATAATAAACTGTCATGTGAATATGTGCATGCAGGGCTATTGGCCGTACACACACACACACACACACACACACACACACACACACTGCAAAATCCAGCCTGTCAATTTAACAATGAACAGCATAACCTTTCAGAGTGAAATTGAACACTGCAGGACTTAATTGCAATTTGTTATGTTATGTCCCAGGCCTGATTTATACTTTGGCGTGCAGTGATGTCACATGCCGAAACTGTGTGCGTGTGTGCTTGTAGCTCTGCTATTTTCGGTGCGTCACACCGCAGTACGACGGGAGTATGAATTAACCATATGTCTGGTGGTTTTATCATTTTTTCGGTGCATGCATGGCGGTATAGGAGGGGAGGGGGGGTGGGTGGGATTTGTGAGTCCGCGCATCGGCCATGATCTACGCGCGCCTGCCGACGTGTCGCCATCTCATCTATCATGGAAATGATCTTTGTAACAACCCCGGCGTAATGAAATTGGTGACACAGGCCGCCATCTGCTATTGATTTCATGCAAATGCTTTTGACAGCTGATGGAGACTTGCATTAGCGCTAAACGGTGCTGTCAGTTGATGAGTTGACAGTTCTGTAGTCGTAGCATGTACCGCCGGTGCGCGGACAGACACAGACCGCGTCGATAATCCTATAAGAGTCGCTGATGATATATACTGAGCACTTGTATTCGTGCGGGACAATAAATGTGCAACGAACGCGCGTTACAGTATTTATCACATTAAGGAGATGAATATGCTAAGCGATACAGACGCGTTTACTTGCTTTTTTAGAGCGAATAGTTCTGTCTTTCGTTTTTTTGCTGTTGTTTTTCCATGGGTCATTTAAGCACCACTTCCTTTTTATCTCACAATCCACCACCCCCACACACATACACATACACACCCACATGCACACACACCCACAAATATACTCCACCTACAGTAACCCTTTACACAGCCTTTATAACTTTACTGCCAGCCTGCTTGGACTCCTGGTGACCCTTTGTGCTTTTCAGCAACACACTCACAGTCCAGACTCTCACTCTCTCTCTCTCTTTTCCAAAGATACACTGTACAACAGGAGCTAATTTAGCTGTGAGCTCTGCACGGATGCCCTTGCATGACTCCCAACACACGCCAAAATTAGTCTGGCTGGCTGACTGGCCGCTTGCTCCTTTTTGCTCATCCCTCCGTCCAAAAACACACTGATGCTGTGTGTGTGGAGGTGGTTGGCATGGCGGTGATGTTAGTGGTGATGGTGGTGGTGGGCAGTTGTTGTGCCCCCTCCCTGCCTCCCTAGGAGGTGTTCTTCTCAGCCGCTGTGAGGAAACATGAAACCCTCAGCACACAACCCATAAATCCTGCCCTGGGTGGGGAGTCTAGCCGAGGGGAGGGAGGAGGAGGTGCGATGGTTGTTGTGGGGGGAGATCCAACCGAGGGAGGGAGGGAGGGAGAGAGAGAGGGGTGGAGGGTTTGTTGTGAGCAGAGCCGGATCTAGAGTGGGGCAGGGGTGGGCAGAGCCCAACCAAATGTGCATCCTGCCCATCCAATTAAAGGTAATATTAGTGGTTTTAGTGGTTTGGAAAGTTGGTTAACCAGATGTAACTCTTTGAGAACGTAACAATTATAAACAAAGTGTAAGCGTAAAAATGAAACCAATGGACCCTTGCAAATGGACCCTTGTGGGTCCATTTTCACACTCAAGAGTTAAAATATTCATCATGTGAATTATCAAGTCTACACAACTAGAGAATGTAGAAGATTAATGGTCATTTTGATCTGTATGTTTGTCTGTTTTGTTTCCCCAATCCAGCCTGGAAAAGCAAAAGAAATCTTTAGTTTTGGGTCTGTGGGGCTAAAATGTCCTCAAACGTTGGTCCGTGGCTCAAATGCCGAATAAATATAATGTGGATAGATTGAAAACCACTGCTTCATATGAAAAACTTTGGAGTTGCCCACCCTGCCATTCTTCCAGCCCACCCTAGTAGTGCTGGCTAAATCCGGCCCTGAGGTGCGATGGTTGTGGGGGGCGAGATCCAACCGAGAGAGAGAGAGAGAGGGGTGGAGGGTTTGTTGTGGGGGTGGGGGGTGGTTTCGCTGGCACGTTCCAGTCACGCCCGCTTCCCGGCCCGCGGCCAATCAATACCACTTTCCTGTTTTAGAGGCGGGTAATTATGAGGTGGAGAGATTGTGTGACCTCTCACCCCTGCTGCATTACTCGCCTGATATTAAGATAAATTGCCTGATTTTGGGTAAACATATGCTGCAATTCAAACTGTCAGCACTGGTTTGCTCAGGGATAATTTGTATTGATCTCCTGGCTTCTTCCCCATTTTGCTTACTGACCTCATGGATAATTAGAGAAAAAGAGACACGGCTGAGGTAAAGGCAGGTTCTGCATTTGAATACGACTGCACACACTGGGCAGAGGGAGAGAGAGAGAGAGAGAGAGAGAGAGAGGGAGACGGAGGCAGAATGAATGATAAGGGACTAATAGAATTTTCATTTTCTCTCATCTTCCGTTCAACTTCAGACAACGCTGTCCGTTTGTTCAATCACACCACTTAAAATCTGTTTTCTTTTTGTCTTGTCCCGTTGCTTTGAGTTATTTCTAAAAAAAAAGAAATATAATTGTTCGCAAATTATGGCAGTTTCCATGGTTTCGTTGCAGCGTCTCATTAGAATTTAACCGAAGCGATAACACAACAAAGTGACTGCTGAGTCGTTTTCAATTTAAATACGTGTCGGCGGCTGAAGGGAAGTAAAAAAAAATATATATAAAAATATATATCGCTGTCAAATTCGAAATCACGTGAGCTAAGCGCTAAGTGAGTTCTCTGCCTAGGGGATGAAGGTTAGGAAGCAAAACTTTTGGTATGAATATTTCCGTAATTTCTTCACTTTGGGAGAATGAACGCCTCATGTTTCAAGACAATGATGAAATGGAATGCATGACCTGGTGAGCAGCTGTGACCATATCATTCCCAATTTCGAACGACACACACACACACACACACACACACACACACACACACACACACACACACACACACACACACAGCCACACACACGTGCAAACGCACACAATGGCAAGGCTTCAGTTGAATTCCTCTGCAGGGGATGTGCAGCACTTCCCAATCTTATTTTGATGTAACCAACTAATCACATAAGCCCTAATATAGCTCTATTTCGCCGTACGATGAATAGCCGCTTCGACCAACGGTCGATCTCCAGCTCGCAGGGCCCTTGTGAGGCATTGTAGGGCTGCTACTCTTGGCTATTTTCAGGTCGAAAACCGCTTTAATCTACTATGTCATTTCTCAGTGCACTTAACACATTTTCTCCCACCAATTCCCACTCCACCAACCGACCCAACCCCCCCCAACACCACCACCACCCTCACCTCCCCCCAATCCCCAGCCACGCCACCCAAAGCCACTTTGCTTAAAATGCAGAGTGGTTGGCCTGAACATGGCGTCTGAACATGGTCTGCTGCCTCTTCCCCATGTTCTCCAGAAATAGGACATGAGTAACCGCTCCGCGGGAACAGTGTAACATGGCCGTCGTTTGGCAGATAGAAGTGCTTACACGGCAATACGCGCACAGCAGCCACGGCCGCGCTCGGTGCTGCCTGCGCGGCCCCGAACCTGCGGGTCTATATGGGAAGTGGATTGAACGTGACGTATTGACTTACAGTATCGGGGCATAAACATGGGGAAATGTTTTGAGCAAAGCAGTAAATTTAAGGGAAATTGTTCCTCGTTAAGTCTACGGGCTTGAATGGAAGCGCGCACGGCCGCGCTAGCATTCCTGCCAGCCATTAAAGCTTATTACGATAACTCTATCTTTCCAGGAGATAAAAACCTAGCCTTGTTGCCATTTGCCAGCTATTACTTTCGCTAATTATACTTAACTGCTTCGAGCTTATCTCCACTCCTCCTACACCATTGAGCATTTTTTTCTCTCTCTCCTTCCCCCCCTTAACACAAATTAGAGGTGGAGTGGGAGTTGGAAAAAGGGGGGAGACAGATAAATAGCAGACAGACAGAAGTTCATTCGAGTGTTATTGCATTTTGCAACGCGTCAAAAGCCAAAGCCTTGCGTAGCCACCTGCAGCCTGTTAGACGGATGAAGGTCGCAATATCATCGCCACAACAAACGACCTCATCTGACTGATGTGTAGTTTTGGCCGGTTCAGTCAGTGAGGCAGTGGGAGAAAGAGAATGAAGTCAATGTCATCTCAGGGTTACTATAGAGGTGGTCAAACGTTTTAAAGGGGTAATAACATGAAATTCAACTTTTTATTTTTTTTGTGTTTTTGTTACTCCGATGTGTGTTTTCTATCGCCACAAATTACCTAGTTTGAACAATCAGTTTGTCATATCATATACTGTAGGACCTTTGATGGAAATTGCTCTCAGGAACAGCTAGTTTGACTCATAATGATGCAATCACTGCACCCCACTTGGTGTAATTCCTCCTCTCCTTCAGTCTTCAGTTCCAGATTTGTATTTCCACTTTGTTTATAATGTCCACCATTGTTGATTTTCTAAGTTAAGCATTTAAACAAGCATGGTTTTATCTAGCATCAGTATTATAATACTGATGCTATAAAATATCCTGCATATCAGCGCCCCCACCACCTCAGGACATTGTGATACTGCAGCTAAACTGTCCAGAAAGAAATGACAAGGACCGATTATATCAGTGGTGATTGAGTGGTGATACGATATTAAGTATTAAAAATCAATTTTAGGAATCCATGCTATTTTGCGCTTTAAAATACGTGCTCAGAGGTATTAAAGAAGTCATGCGGCTCCTGGGTTTTATATAGAGTAGAAAACACACATGCAGAGAGAGGACACTGCCTTAAATAAAAAATAAAACAACAACTCCAAACCAAAGCCAAAGTGGAATGTTCACAGCAAACCCACGCAAAGCAAACCTTGACTGTTTTAACACTGACCATATCATCTCCATCCAGCCAGTTAGCACTGAGTGATTCCATCTCCAGCAGTCTTGAGATGAACAGGAAATTAAAATTTCAAAGATCTGCAGTTAAGATAAATCAATGGAGACAGATCAATGTTCATTGAAATTTCATGAACTTTGAGCCAATACAGATGAAGGAAAAAAAATCCTAGACAGTTACAGTCTGCTGCAAGATATTGCTCCTGCAAACAGATAAAATGTAATTAACACGGTTAAAAGGGGGGAGCTGTGGCACAGATCGCACATCCATACTTTCAAAATCTACTCCTCATCATTGGCTGGCGTTATTAGAAAATGGGAGAGGACACCTGTTCAATCAGCTTTCTTGACATCTAGAGTGAGTGTGCCACTTCTCCTGAGGACAGGCACCCTGCTGGACTTTCAACACATTACCGTCCGGCAGAAATCAAATGGGTTCCCTTCACAGCTGATTGCGGGCGCAAATTAATATTGTAAAATGAAGATCAATACATGGACGGGGCGCGGATCGATGACGGCTAAATTACGGCCGCGTTTTCCCCCTCATTCAAGATGAGTTGTGTTTTCCTCTCAAAGTCAATACCGCGCGGCCTCCCTCATTCATTTCTCAATAAACTTGCCGATGAATTTCAATCAAAATGTGCTGGGGGTAGGAGGGTTGGGGGAGGGGGTTGCGAGGGAGGGGGGGTGGAGTTCTTTTAAAGCCCGTTGGGTGTGGAACATACTGAAAATGGGGCAAGAAGGGGAGGGGAGGGACAGGGGGAGGAGGGGAGGGGAGAGATCCTCGTCTATCAAGCGCACCCTCCCCCCAGTCTTCTCTTTTCCTTTGGCAGAGGACTGATGCTGTGACTTGGTAAGGACAATCCATTTAAAGAACCATTAGAAGACAGACATCTAACAATACTGTGGGACAAAAAGTGGGCCCAATTAAAATCAAATCAATGAATACCATCCTTATAGCAAAAAAAAGGGGAGGGGGGACACGACACACGCTCCTGCCTTCGTTTTTTTTTTCCTCTTATAAAACATACCGACGATATATTTCACAGAGCGATGTGAACGGATAAAAGACGTGCTCAAGTGCGAGTGCTTATTTCAATCAATTTTCCCGGCGCTAGGATTTCACAGGTCACTTGCTGATAACACGCTGTGGAATAATGCCACAGTGTAGCTTGCCAAAGCCCCACCTGACAAGCCGGGGCTGACAGTGGGGGAGTTAGAGCCGCGTGTCACGTCAGCCTCTCTTAATTGGACACGAGGACCTTCCTCCCCGGAACCTTGTCGCCACATCCACGGCAAGCGCAAGCACAAGATAGGCCTTCAAACTGAGCCCGTCTAACTCAGCAGCCGACGACTGTCTCCTTCACTCTCGCGCCGAGGAAGTGCTAAATACCAGCGTCGTAATGAGACAGGCAAGGTACGGGGGAAGAGCCTCGGATAACATGCTAGACTTCAACACACGTTGCTCAAGAAACAGTTGAGAAGATGGTTATGACCTACTTAACTGTGGTGAAGACAGTTATAAAGTGCCTATTTCATCCATACTTGTCGGGGTGGTTCTCACAGCAGGGTGTATTATGGGAAACGAAGGAGGGAGGGGGTGCGATAAAAAAAAAAGTAAGAGCGAGTCAATTTTTGAGGCGTTTCCCAGCATTTACACCTTCCAGGCTTTCAAATTGGACAGGCCCAATGGCTCTTTGAATGTTACGCGGCTGCACTCGTCTTCGAGTCCTCCTCCTCCTTTATGGATGATCTGTTTACATAACTCCCCTAAACGAATGCCTTTGATTATAGCATATCTTTTTTCGCTGTATGGTCACACCCCGTCACCGACGAGCAAGCGCCGGCGTGGCCAAGCCCAAACCCTGCAGGAACAGGAAATGGAAGGAGGAAGCTCTCCCATCAGATCGGCCCCTCCCCTTTATTATCCGGGACTTCAAAGTGGCCCGTGCCAGGCGGGGCAGGAGGGGGCTGCACAGGGATGGGACCCTTTTTGCATCTGATGTGCCCCTCGATAAAGACGTCAATGTTTGTTTGTTTGTTTTATGGGACTCCATTTAGTCGAGAGGATACAGCAAAAGAAGAAGTCTTTCTAAGAGTGGAACAGGAAATGTGTTTAATTTTGGATTTTTGAGGCCTTCATGGATCTATATATACCACTATTTATATCTCTGCTTTGCAGTAGAGAGGACGGAGGACTTTCTTTTATCTTTTTTTTTTTTAAGTCTGGGTCAAAACCTACTGTTCATCTATCCATCCATCTTCCTCCGCTTATCTGGAGTTGGGTCGACTCCAGTAGTGTTCTTAACTGTACAACATATATAAACATTCGATGAAATCCTTTCTTTTTCTTTTTTTTTAATATCGGCAATGTAAGAGCTACTAGATACAGTTTTGGCAACAAAAAAAAAGGTCCCGCTCTTGCACTATTAAGATCTTTCCTTTTCCAGCCCTTACTTACAGCGCTGACATTTCTTGATCTCCACCAGTATTGAGTGAAGCGCACATGACCCTTTTGTCCTTATGTTGATGAATGGCTGCCTCATACCCATTTTGTCAGATTTTGGTGCAGTGGAGTCGATAGCGTCACCTTGACGGGGAAAAGTTTGCGATCCATCAGCCCTCAAGGCTGTCTGGCCTCAACTACGGGCCTGGCAAAGAAGAGACGACTCGCTGCTGCGTGTGGCACCGGCTCCATCCAAAAAACCCTTCGTCGTGTGTGCTGTGATTCCGCGAGGTCGAACGAAACGAATGGCTTTCTTGTTATACTACCACTTTACAGAGGAAAGGGGGCGGGAAAAAGCAGGGGGAAAAACACTTGACTTGTACTAATAGCCGAGAAGCCATGCTGGTCACCAAAGGTCTGAAGACGAAGCACCCTGTCAGTGCCCAGCTTGGGAAATTAGCAAATAATGTTCCCTTCCCTCTGACAAATGTGTGACAGCTCGCCTTCGCCAATCATTCTCTCCTAACGTTATGATGCATGTCCCGGATCCCCCACCAGAGGATACGGGCGTAGTTTACTGACCCTCAATTTACCCGTGACAAATGGGGTCCCGGTAAATGTGCGTTTTCTGGGGCGCGGAAGGGGGTTCATTTTAAGCAATCCTGGTTATGTGGATGTCACTGATTAGGATAAATAGTGTCTGAGTGTGTTAGGACCGCTAGCAGAACCGTATTACCAGGGGCCTGCATCGCTGCCCCCAGGAGGCAGGGCTCTCATGGAAACCTGGCCAAGATAGAGAACCAAAAGCTCTGATGCAATTAGGGGCTCAAATTGGATAAATTGGTCAGTCAAAGTTTTTATTTATGATTTACCCTTTCGCAAGGGGTATGGTATATAGGTGGTGAAAAGGTTAGGAGGAGTGCCACAAATGAGGTTGCAAATTGAAGCCTTTTTCGTGCAGAATATACACTTGTATATTGTACACACACACACACACACACACACACACACACACTGGTGTACTCACTCACTCACTCACTGACAAGCACACACAAATTAATACATTCATACTGTACATACATATATATACACACACACATTCATATGATCCAACAAGCACGTACACTATGCGGCGCTTAATAAAGTGTGAAGTATTGACCTGGGAAACGGCCAGGCCTTTCTCCTTTTGATTTTCTACAACCTTGCTGACAGTTGGTTCTACCAGCTGTCCTGACCAATGGATAACCAATACATGGATTAGGCTGAGGACAAGCCGCAGCTCCCTCCCAGGGACAACACTTTGTTAGAAGCCAGAAAATGGTACAGGGCGGCTGCATCACTAAATAGCTACTGTACCGTGTCATTCTTAAAATAAAAAGAGAGAGCAAGAGAGAGAGAGAAAAGAGGTGCCAATTAAAGAACACGTGTGTGCGTGTGTCTGCGCCTATGTGCGTGTGTGTGTATGTGTAAAGTACCGTCTGCAGCAGAAGTTTTATGTAGTACGTATGTGTGTCTCATTAGTGTTTCAGACATCCAGTGCAGTCGATGCCTACAGGATCATTTGATGTATACTGCTGGCCGCTCCGCTCCTGAGAATGGATTGTGAGTTTTGGAGGTGTTCCAGGGTACTAAACCAGAGTGAGGACGTGTCCCTCTGCTGTTCCAATTGACTGCAGTCTCCTCCGTGTTGACTCTTAGTAATTTGTGATAATTTCTTAAATTGAGCAAGTTAAATCTCCACAATTAGGGACGGCGGCGGGGGCGAGAAGAGTCAACACGAAAATAAGAAGGGGTCTTAAGCCATCTTAAAAGGAAACTCCTCGACTCCAAGGCGTGTTGGAAAGAGTCGTGCTTGGTGGTGCTTTGATAAATAAACCTTTGATATGCACATGGAGCGCGCTCTCTCTCTCTCGCTCTCCTATACACGATGCCGGAGCGCTTTTCTGCAGGGCATGTCACTCCACAGTGGCGGTCCGTGGCATATAGGCGACACAGGCAGGGCCGCCTAGGGCAACCTCTCATTAGGGGCGGCAGCAGCAGCATCCTCACCCCTTCGCTGCACACACCAGCTAGCTCATCTGCGCCACACTTGTCCTCTGTTCCAAATTATACCCCCGGTGCTGGAG
This sequence comes from Benthosema pterotum, assembly GCA_039105355.1. Lineage (NCBI taxonomy): Eukaryota > Metazoa > Chordata > Actinopteri > Myctophiformes > Myctophidae > Benthosema > Benthosema pterotum. Next base: position 27,390,104 of record CM076974.1, on the reverse strand, counting down.
CACACACTCTTTTTTTTCCCCACCCTCCCCAAAACACTTGGCCACACACAATCAAAGGTCGAGGGAAGGGCGCCAGGTGAAACTGAAAATAAATATACAACGTTCCACTAAATGCATTCCCCTTTCTCCTGGCTGCATGCACGCACACTCAAAAGCATGCATGCGTGCATGCATTCATGTACACTTAAGTATGCACTACGCGGATTAAAATGCATGGCTGCAAATTGCTTGAATTCGGCAGTGATATAACATTGTTAATCGTGCATACTGAATTATTCGAGAATTACAGCAGCCCTGAGACCTGAAAATCATAGAGATTGATGAAGCCAAAACAAACTTGCTCAAGGAAAACTATTTTCTGTGCTCGCAAGTCGCAACATACTTCCCAGTGTTTCGAGAGGTAAGCGTATAGCCTTCCAGGCAGGAGTGGACATACCGTGTACATACAGTACATACTGTATGCCGCCATCGATTTGGTGAAGTCTTTGAGGATGTATGTAGTTTGTAAAGAACATCTTAATTATCTCACCTTACTCTACTGATCAAAGCTGTTGCTGGACCTTTTATCTGCTGCTGATCTTGCAGCTTGTCACTGTCTGTACTAGTATGTACTACATATAGTCTCTACTAATTGGATTCATGCTATTGCTCTGTGGCGCTTGTATTGCACATGGGCCCAAAGGCTGGGCGGCAAAACTGCAACTAATCATGTGTGTGCTATAGTGTTTCTGTTTTTATCTATGGAACTGAAGGCTGATGTGACTCGATGTGTCTGATGTTTTGTGGTCAGTGACGCCGTTGGGTGTGTGTGTATGGGGAAGGGAGGGGGGAAGCATATGCCCAAGTATTTGTGCTTTCGATCCATTAAAATCCCCCTGAAAATAGTCCCATGGTTTGTTGTTTGTCAACACACTTCTCCCTGCAATGGCATACTGGTATTCCCCATTCTAAACAATAGGGACTCGGTTTCCCATAATTCACCTAAGCAGCCAATGTAACTATTGCGCAGCTAAATGGAAACGGTGCAGGCAGGTTTTGAGTTGTGCCAGGCTGTCAGCTAGTGGGTGGCTGTGGCGTCGGCTGGGTGACAATGGCAACAACGCTTTATGTGTATTTCCATCGTGGTCAATTCCTCTGCTTTTCTCACAGCGAAGGTACAGTAACCACTTAAACCGGATATTCGTCATTGACCGTCGTTATCCCAGGGAAAGTTTGGCTCGGAAGCAGATTTTGAATGGGGGAAAAACAATTGACACCTTTATAAGGGCACAGTCACACACCGCACTTTTATTTTACCTATGAGGGCGGATTCTGTCATTGCATTTCAATGGGAATGGAGCTTATTAGATTTTTCAGGAAATGGGTATGCCGTTTTCTGTGTGCTATGACTTGACCAGATTAAGGAATGTTAGGGTTTAAGAACTAAAAGACCCCAAATGATCAAAATCTTTGATATGTTAAGCAAAAATAATCATAATCTCTCTTTATTTTTTCGTCTTGCGGAGGAGTGCAGAGCTCTGACGTAACACAGTGTGTGGGCTTGTATGATTCTATCAGATTTGCTCTAATTTCCCTGTTCCTATTAACTTGTGCCCTACAAGTGGCTCAGCCACTGATGATGTGTGTATGTGAAACTATATTTAGTACTACTAAGCATGGCGGTGGCATATTATTCGAAAATTGTGTGTGCGCGCTGGGGGTGTGTGCATGTGTGCGTGTGTGCGCAGCCATTGGGGGCTACTTCGCAATTTATGTAGCCCAATAAGGGCCAGTGGCTTCAAACATTCAGCCCCAGCCATCAGGTGCACAACAAGAGGAGACGCAAACTAAAAATGGAGGTGCCTTTGTGAATGTTTTTTAGTCCATTTTGGGGCGATAAAAGCAAATAAGTTGCTAAGATGAAAACAGCTAATTAGCCAGCACACCTCAGTGCCTGCGCGCATACCACTCGGGTCGAAATACCCTAAGGGGTAATTCAGCATGTTGAGATTTTTTTTCGCAGCAGTGTTGTAAATCCTTAATTTATGCTTGTGTTCATTCATGTTGTACAATGATGTATTACGTGCGGGTAATAATAGCCGATCTACAAGCTCACAATGCTTTGCGATGTGAGCTTGTAAATTGCCTGGTTTTCGGCGTTGCTACACCCATAAATCCGGCTTTAAAAAAATGAACTAAAATCGCCAGGCAGCGCCGCCACATCAATGTCACTAACATGCCCTTTCTGGCTCATCCAATTTGCCATTTTAACTGGGGGGACACTTCTAATCTATTTCATTACCCGTGACGTAGAATGTTTGCTCAGAGTCCATTAATACGGAGGGACAGCACAGCAGCAGCTCCGGCAGGGTTTTGAAAAAATGAGCCGCTTCATTCTTAAATACATACATGATCCGCTATCTCCTTATGCATTCACAGTGAGCAACGCCGAGCATCGGCCCCCATCAGCACCCTGCTTCCACTTCCACTGTCTGCGAGAGAGAGCGGTAGCTAATATCCTATCACCTAGCAATTACTGTACATATGGAATCAGTGGTGGCTAATTCTGTCGTTAAGCGTCCCGAGCTCACTAACGGCCCCCATTCTCTCAAGTGACGACCCCTTGTACAATCAGGGGGCGAGCCTCACAGGGAATAAGCAGCAGCCGCGGCGGAGAGGGAGGAGGGTGAGGGGAGGGGAGGGAGACTGGACCTGTCTATTGGTGACTTTCTCTTTTAATTCACCGCACTAATCAATTGTACCACCGCTGCCTCCCGGGGTAATTGTATCTTCATACTAACTGGAAGAGAGTGGGAAGCACCGTGGAAAGACTGAGAGAAGAATGGGGTGGGGGTGAGGGGTGGGGGGGGGGGGGGTAGAAAATCAACAGGGATAGAAGGAAGGGGACACGTTTCCCCAGTAAAACCTGATGGTAATCATCCCAATCCGCTTAGCCTGTGTGACTAATGGGGTCTGTTCTTAAGGGACCAGGCACTTTCACCGGGGTGCTATAGAAGCCATTAATGTCTTAACTTATACACCTTCCCAGGGCTTTACCACGGAACACATGTACGTACACACACACAGACACATGCACGCCCCGCGATCGCTCTCTCACGCTCACACACACACACACACACACACACATACATGTACATACGCTTAAACGCTGCAGCACACACACACACACACACACACACACACACACACACACACACACACACACACACACACACACACACACACACACTACACTCTTGTTTCATTATCCTGGAGCCTTGTTGGCCTCTTGCTCTGCTCCTGCTAGGGAGGTTAAACGCAGGAGAGCCTGGGCCAGACTGCCACGGTTGGAGGGGAAGGGGACGGATGGCTGTGATGGGGGGGGGGGGGGGGGGGGGGGGGGGGGGGGGGGGTTCGTTGGGGTTGGGGAGGGACTTGATGAGAAACAGCTGCCCCCAGGATGGAGGCGTCTGGTTAGGGGTTCAGGGAGGGGTGGAGGGTGTGTGTGGGGAAGGGGGGGCTCAAGGCCATGCAGTGCTGCGTTGGAGGCCTGCGGGAGGGAGGGAGGGAGGGGGCTGTGTGTTGGGTATATGGGGGGGGGTGTTGACGCTGCCCTCCCTCGTCTCATTCTGCCCATCAGAGTGGTGGGAGCAGACAGAGGCTTCCAGGTCAGACGGGCTGCGACCCGCGCGACCTCTGCCTGCTCGCCAATGATGACAGATAAGACCACCACTTCCTTCTGTTAGGCAAGATAATCAGACCCCCCTTAACTTATGTAGTGTGACACACGTCTCTCTACTACCCTCTCACACTCTCCCTCACACTCACTCACACACCGCTCACTTTCGCTGCGCCCTTGCGTTCTCGATTCCTCCCACACGTCGTTCACTTGCACTGGCACACGCATAGCACAACGCAAAGGTACACGCACACTGGCGGGCGCAGACACACACACACACACACACACACGGCACCGTTTAATATGCACGTTCCCCTCGTATTCCAATCTGATTTATATAAAAATGAAACTACTCTGTGCCTTATGAAATCCACAAATTAACAGAAAAAGCTGTCTATCTCACCATAGGGGTGGTGGTGGATGGCGGTGTGTGTGTGGGGGGGTAGATAAATAGAATTGGCAGAAGGACTTATCCGGACAGCTTGAGTTTAACAGAGCTTGGCAGCGCCCCGGTATAATGGCAGGTCGGGGAGGGATCAGGTTGCACTGGTATAGAAGCCCCCTCCACACCGACACACACATTTTAGCAAGCCGTGCAGATCTCACACGTTTGACATTCCAACAAGCGGCAGGGCCCTCCTGGTTAGTCGGCTGTTTCCAGGTTGACATTCCAACATGCAGGACCATCCTGGTTTTCTCGGTTGTTTCGGGGTTGACATCCCAACATGCATTGTCCTGGTTAGTCAGTTATTTTGGGGTTGACATTCCAACATGCAGGGCCCTGATTGGTTAGTTGGTTGTTTAGGGGTTGACATTCCAACATGCAGGGCCCTGGTTGGCCGGTTAAGAGGGCAGAGAGAGAGATGGACAGAGCAGGAGAGGAGAGCCAGAGGTCGTTCTGACAGAGGATGGACGGAGACCGAGCACAAGATCGAGTACAAGAGATATTTTATGTTGTTTAACTCACCGGTATATACGAATCTGCCAGGGGCGCCTTTGCAGAACTGCTTTGACTTGTAGGACAGCGTGACCTCCACAACGCCTGGAATGTGCCTTGGTGGGGTCTGGACTCGGATGGCGTGGGGGGTTATCAGCTTGATAAGAGAGGGTAGGAAGGACATGATCAGCCGTTGTTAACACCAAACTACAATAGATCAGTGTTGTGATCGATTCCTTAGGTCTGACATAGAATGTATTTATTAATTTTTACTTGTTTTTTTTTTTGCAACTAAAATGGGGTTCAGTGGAAGCATAATGGAAAACCGTACTAGAGACTATATACCAGGGGTGCCCACACTTTTTTGACTTGAGAGCTACTTTCACAGTAAGACCTACACATAAAAAATGTGATTGTTCCATTACTTAAAATCCATTTCAATGATCGCTAGAAAGTTTGAGCTTTGAAATAGTGGTGATATTTACTGTTTGCAGTGTTAATAGAGGGGGAGAATTGGAAGATTTTCTTGTATTATGCTACTACCGACATTTGAAAACAGTATTTGGGTTGACAGTTTGTGATCTTGAGTTTAGTCTCTTGCACCCAAAACTAATAACTTCCACGCTTTTGTCCACAATTGGGAAAGAGAACTGGCAAAACTTTGGTCAAAATAACAATTATTCTCCATTCTCTAATTGCGTAGAGTGTAACTCTTGAGAGTGTAAAATGAAACCAAATGGACCCGTAAAGGTCCATTTGATTTTGTTTTAACGCTCTCAAGAGTTAGAGATCTATGGGATCTACCTGCACGGTCTGTGTGATCTACTGGTAGATCACGATCTACCTTTTGGGCATCGTCAACCCAATCCGAACAGACACAATGTCGCCTTGAGAAGGCGTCGTCATACATACCTCGCTCCATACGAGCATGGTCCCGAACACGACTTGCAGGCCGTCAAAGAAGTTGTCTCCTATGATGATGACAGTGGCGCCTCCAGTGGTCCATCCCTCGCTGGGGCTGATGGCCTTGATGCACGGGGTGGCTGCTTATCCAAGACAAACAGAAGAGCAAATTCAGCACCTTAGGCTGCTAACGGCGGAGGCCCACGTGTGTTTCACACACACACACAGACATGGTACTGCATCACCTCTACGACTACGTTGCCCACCCCACCTTCCCCCTCTCCTATACCTCCCCCATTCCCCTCCTACTACCCCCATGTCTCTTTCCACAAAGACATATCATGGAAATTACCTCTGGAAGAAAAAAAAATGATGGATTTGTCCTTTAAGGCATGAGAATCAAAATCATTTATCAGCGCGCTGGAGTGGTGTAGTTAAGCAGACCCTTCAAATGGTCCACTTCACAAAAGGCTAAACGGCTGGGCTCGGCAGGAAAATGATTTGATGGAGCAAATTATGTGTCAGAGCAAATGTAGCTATCAGAATTGATTAAGCGTGCGCTCTGTGTGTACAGTAGAAATTTCAAAGTTGAACACATCTTAAATGAGTCAAGAATACGGGCCGTCAAAGTGGAAATGACAGGCGAAAGCTTCGCCGGCGTTTGGCGTTATTTCATTACCTTTGTTCTGCATATGCAGCGCAAGAAGGCACATTGCTTAGGAGTGTAGTTTCAGCTTTCATAACGTGAAATGCGCTCATGAATTATTCAGATCCAAGACTTTTTTTCTTACCCCCCACCCACCTCCTCCTTCCTTTTTTGTGATCGATTCAATCCATTTCATATTGTTTATTACAATGCTTTTCATCTGGCAGGACTTCTGCAACATAACGGTTTCCATTCATCAGGAGTCAGGGCGGTTGTTATTATAATCTAATTTGAGTGATCTGGTGCCTCACGTTCACTGTCATTTGATGCATTACCTTAATATGGCGCTCAGCACAACACCGTGTTTACAACAGAAACAGCATGACAGCTCGCCATAAAATAGCAATATCAAATTTAATCTATTTCCATCAATATCTTTTAACACACTATGAATTGTGCGTTGGTGTTGTTGTGGTTGTTTTCTTCTCCCCTATAGCTCCTCAAAATGTGGCGCTGTGTGTCGTTTCAGCTAAGTTCCCTATCCTTTTTTTCTTTTACGACGAGAAGCACACTTCTAAAACCTCTATTACCCCCTTCCATCCAGTAAGTAAATCACAGGCGGCCATTGTTGTATGGATCACCTCAGACAAGACATCTCCCTTTGTTTGCCTTGCTGTTGGGTCTGTTCGGGTCATGTTTGCTCTCCCTCTCTACCCTGCCCATAAAGTGCACACACACACACACGCATACACGTCGGTACTACAGGGAATCTGACTTTAACAGGCGCTGTTGACTTCATGCTAATCGCCTGGTACAGATTTTCATTTGTGCGGCCTGGAGGAGTGACATTTGCTTTCCTTAATTGCGAAGCGAAGCGTCTGCAAGAGGACCAACCCTCCATGGGCATGCTGGGCCGCCTCTAAGGGCCTGACCTTCATCAGTGCGGACGATTATGGCAAATAATTCACCCTTCAAAATTACTGTAAACAAATTGACTTTGGGGATGGGAGCGCGCGTGTGCAGAGAGAGAGAGAGAGAGAGAGAGAGGGAGGGAGGGAGGGAGGAGACGACTAGAAATAGGGGGCCTGGTGCTGATGGTGACTGTTGGGGGGCAGCTGCAGCCTACCACAGACACACGCGTGTACACACACACACACAAGTGCAGACGCACCACCTCGGAAATCCCAGAGCCCCCCCTACACACACACACACACACACACACACACACACACAGAAAGGACCCATGGAGAGGCAGTGACGGCGGCCCTAAGCCGTCCACCCTTCTGCCTGAGGAAATTTGCATATGTCTCAATGCACAGACAGAGAGGGGACCATGTGCTGAATGGGGACCGTGGCGAAGTGGATTACACAGTCAGTGCAGCGATCTGATGATAGACACGCACAATGCAATGCCCCCCTCAGCAGATGATAGGCATCACAGGGAGCGGCGGACACATGAGGCTGGCAGGAGTGTGCGGCGTGCGTTTTCTTCTGCCCGCCCGCGTGTGTGTGTATATGAGCGTGTGCCCGCGTGTTGCATCACAACAAACTTTGTGCCACGATCTGTTTTTATCTTATTTAAAATGTCATCAAATTTGACAGCGTAATGTTGTAATTTCGCATTAAGCTTTTTAGCGCTTTCTTTCACACTGCCGCGGAGAGAGGAGAGGAAAAAAAAGAGGCAGCGGGTCGGCTGGCGCCGGCAGCTGCTGCTGTTTCCGTGACCGCCCGCCGGCTCCCAACTTTCCCCCTCGTTTAAAGGTTAGCAGCGGAAGACGTCAAAACCGATCCGGGATCTGAGCAGAGGAGGAGGTATACTCCTCCTTTTTTCGTTTCGGCGGCAGCAGCAGCCCTTGCTTTGCTATTGAGATGCTCAAACAGGTCTGATGTGGCCCCGCGAAGCTGTCCTTTGTTCTGCCTGCTGAAATGTGTTGTAATTGTGCTGTGGGATGTCCAGATGGTCGGCTGATAGTGCAGCTGATGGGATTATACCTTTTACCTCTCCCTGAGCCATCTGTTCCCTTTGACTCTCACTCCTCGCTCTCGCTCTCTGACTCTCTCTCCTTTCTCTCCTTCCTCCCTTCTTCTCTCTCTCTCTATCTCTCTCTCCCCTCCCTCTCTCTCTCTCTCTCTCTCTCCCTCCCTCTCTCTCTCCCTCTTAGGCCCAGCAGTCTGGATTCACTTGTCTTTATTGCATAAAGCCTAACAGCATTACAGCCACTTGGCATGCAAATGAGGCAAGAGCTGCAGGCTCTGTGTTGAGTCTCCTATATTGTCTAGGGCTCTATAATGGCGGAACAGAGCTGAGGAACGTGCGTTTTTTTTTTTTTTTTTTTTTTTTTTTTTTTGCGTACGTGTGTTTGTGTGTGCGCGCGTGCACGTGAGTGTGTGTGTGTTTGTTTTGGAAGGTGACGGGGGGCTCTGTCTGTGTGTGGGTGTGTGGTTGGGAGGGGTGGGGGGGGGGGGGGTGTGTGTGCCGCTGTGTATAAAAGACCAGGCTATTTGTGAGCATGTTTATGCACCTTTGAGCCCTGAATCCATACATGTTTGAGTGACAGGGGCCGCTGCAGAGCACATTGGTGTCTGAATGTATAATGTGCTTGTTGTGTGACAGTACACACACACACACACACACACACACACACACACACACACACACACACACACACACACACACACAAGCACGACAACAACAAAAAAGCAGCGCCACATGGTGCAGGGATTCAGCCTGTGTCATGGCTGTGCATGGGGGCCTATACCGGCTTTAGGCCAACAGGGGGCAGCACCTCTTGATCAATGTGAGGCACTATACTAGTAAACCAGGGGTTTTCAACCTTTTTGACACCAGGGACCAACATTTATTCAGCATTTGAGCCACAGACCACCATTTGATGACATTTTAGCCCCAAAGACCTAAAACTAAAGAATTCTTTTGGTTTTGTTCACAATTCCAGGCTGGATTTTGCAAACAAAACGGCATAGATTTACTAATTAAATAGTGTTAATTCAGATGATGAATATTTTAACTCTTGAGTGTGTGAAAATGAAACCAAATGGACCCGCAAGGGTCCATTTGTAACTCTCAAGAGTTACATCTGGTTAACCAACTTTCCATCATTTAACCTGGGGACCACCTGGAAGACTCTCAAGGGCCACTAGTGGTCCCCGGACCACCTGTTGAAGACCCCTGCACTATACTAGTAAACCACAGCAGTATTGAGATGCGCTGAGAGCATCGGATACCTTCTCTCCTCTCTCTCTCTCAACACACACACACACACACACACACACACACACACACACACGCTGCCAGACGCAGCTAACGGCGGGCCCAGCCAGCCAGCCAGCCAGCCACATATCTGAGGCTTCTCACCCAGTGAACTCGCGGGGAAGAATGTGTTGCTAATTTAAAGCACGCTGTCTGTCTGCCAGCGCTGTGTCAGAGTGCTATGGAGGACATGGATAGGATTGCTTTTTATGACCGAGTATCCTGTTCTCCTGTGTCACGTCTGCGAGCGTCTGCTCCGAGAGGTGTCTCAAAACAAAGCGCATGCAGAAAGACAGAGAGAGAGAGAGAGAGGTCCTAGCCCTGGCTATCTCCTGTTGTTGTTGTTGTTGTTGTTGTCGATGGCACGATGTTCACTTTTGTTTTGTGATATAGGGAGACTGAAACTCGCCGCGCTTGCATTGTTTCATGCCCAGGGGTGTAGTGGAGGAGGGACGCGGGGGGACAGACGGCGTCCCCCCACTTCTGACAACTAGAATATTTTTGGGCCAAATGGTAGGCCTTTGTTTTCTGTCTTGTCATTTACTTTTATGGATTTACAATTAGGCATTGTAAACAAATCTTTCTCAATATGCTACACTTGTTTTAATAGCGTGTCTGTGTGTGGTGCGCAGGTGCTCGCAAATGCGCATGCAAATGCAAGTGTGCATGCACGTGTCTTAAAGGGAATTCCACTCAATATTTTAGTGTCATTTACTGTCATTAATTTACCTTAGAGATGTTGTGTGAGCATGGTAAAAAAGTTAATGAGTTTCCTTTTTTTTGAGAGTGTACAAATGGAACCACATTTGTACACTCTCGGGAAAAAAAAAGAAAATGGGTGGAATTCTCCTTTAAGAGGCGTCCCCCCACTTCTAAAAGTCCCACTACAACACTGTTCATGCCACTGTGTGTGTGGGACTGTCAAAAACAAGACGCTTTGGCAGTCTGTGATTTTTTTTTCTTCTTTGCAGTGCAGACTAGAGGGGCGTCGGGTAAAGGGGTGGGGTGGGGTGGGGTGGCGTCGCGTCGGAGAGGGGTGGAGGGAGTTGTCTGTGACTTATCGGAGCATACGAGGATGAGTAAAGGGGAGGTATATTAAACTTGTTAGACGAAGACATGTTCAACTGGGCGGTTGACAATAGCTTTCTTGCGTGCGTTACAGGGAGTCACTCCAGTGCTTTGAAGAGTGTGGTGAAGAGGAGAAGAAATGGATAGGTTGTGAGGGCTGGGAGGGTGGGGAGGGGGACCTGTAAAGAACACACACACACACACACACACACACACACACACACACACACACACACACACACAGACTACACTACACAGGGCGGCGTCCCGCGGGACCTGGGGAACATGGAGGCGAGGGCTCAACCTCTTTAATTGCTCTCCTCATTAAGAAAGCGGTTGCTAGGCGATCCACACCTATCGTGTCATAAACGTGAAGACACACAAACACAACGTCAACCAACATAATGACTTTGGTGCTTGGGGCAGGACTTTAATTATTTGATTTTGTTCTCCAGTAGAAGAGTCATTAATAAAGACAAAAACAAATAGATTAGCTTTTTTTCTTACCCCCCCACCACCACCACCCTTCCACTAGGACCCCGAGTGCACACCAAGATATATTAATTGTCTAGTCCGTTTTTTTTTTATTATTAGCTGTTGTTGTATTAAACATTACATTTGCTTTTGGTGATAGAACCATTAATGCCCATTAATGTGGAGAGAAGGTTGTTTTAGTCAGTGGTGTACATAAACTGTTTGCCCAGACATAATTGGCTCTTGAAATGTGAAGATAAGCAATTTGCACAATTGGCCCCTGCTCAGTTCTTTTCATTTTTTCTTTTTATTTTTCCACCCTCCTTCTTTTCCTGTAATCTTTCAGCAGGGGTGGATGTAACATTCCCCAATTGGGGGGGCAAGAGTATCACCCCCATAAGGGTATGGGGGTGATGAAGTTGAAGTTTTGGTTACAGGACTTTTATTGGGCAAGTAAAGCATCAATAACATCAGTTGTTGTTGAAGTTGCAACAGACACGCAGTATGCATAAAGCTAAAGGTGAAATGATGAAATGCTGTTGGTTTAGTGGTGAGACGATTGTAGTTAGTCAGTAGCAGTAGTAGTGTTTCAAATACTGAAATAAGTATTTGGTGGGGCAGTCTGGGCATTTAGGGGAGCATTGCCCCCCCCAATTTACAATTTACAATTTAGGCATTTAGCAGACGCTTTAGCGTCTGCCATCTTAATGGCAGAGCGTCTCTGTCTTTCAGCTGTGTGCCGCTGCGCTCCCATCTGTGTGGTGGAGGCCATCGGGGGGCAAAAGGTTATGTTTAGTGCGTTTTAGTTTTTAAGATTTCCCAGGGTTTTTTTTTGGTGGTCCTGTTTCTCTCCATGTTCCGCTCTCACTCTCTCTCTCTCTCTCTCTCTCTCTCTCTCTCTCTCACTCTCTCTCTCTCTCTCTCTCTTTCTTTCTCTCTCTTTCTCTCTCTCCCTCTCTCTCAGCCAAGTAGGCAATCAGTCTATCATATGGAATCATTTGGATGAAAAACAGTAAGTTCTGTTTTTCTCATACAGAGCCAGCCACCCCCACCTCCCTCCCTCCACCCGCCCAGCCCAACACCCACCCGTTCCTGCTTTCTCGTGGCTAAAATCTTGCAGAGCGACAGGAAACTGACCTCACGGACAAATTCTTAAGCAATTTGATCACGTTTCACATAATAGTTTTCTTTTCTTCTCCTTTTTCTTTTTTTTGTGCATAGGTGCGAATAAGTTTTGGAAAGACTGGAAATAGTATAGCCTTAATTCTTTATTGTTTTAATCGTGGCACGCAGAGGTGCTGCTATCGCTGTCAAGTATGTCAGGGAACTGCTATACCGTACTGCCGTACAAGCGATGCTATTTCCAGTCCTGGACGACAACAATAAGTATGCATGAGGGAGGCAAAAAGCAAAACTTAAACAAGAAGAAAAGTGCATGATGTGACGGAGGAACAGAGAAGAGTCGTGTGGAACTACATAGGACCATGCCATAGGTCTATACGGATGGAGTGATGAGAAGGAAGGAGTGGGAAAGGAAGAGAAAAAAGGGAGATGGGAGGAGGAGGAGGAGGAGGGGGGAAGGAAAAAGGAAAAAGAGCGTAGCAAATTATAAGATGTAAAAATGTGCCTACCATGCTCCAGATAAGGAGGCGTACCTTCTGAAGGGTCGAGTCTGCGAGCCCTTCGCCCATGTTTGGAATTGTTGTGTACAAACATGTTGTCGGACACGGCCAAGACATGGCCGTCCACATTGACGGTCGTCGATACGACAACCTGCGGAAGGGAGAGGGGAGAGGGCGAGAGAGAGTTAAGAGGTCATTCAGCAACTTATAGTCAAGGACAACAAGCGTGGAACATTTACAAGAGCAACGCCGACGGGTTGTAATGACAGTGGTTATGAGATGCACATTTTATTTTTTTAAGTTATCAAGCTGATTATTATCTATTTTCAAAAGCAGCACATCCACAAGCTCACGACAGGTCTCATTGTGAGCTTGCACAGTAGAGATCTCAACTGGACTGAAAATTAAGGCCCGGCCCTAACTGGGCCCTAACTGTTCAGGCCAGACGTCCAGCCCAACCTGACTAAATGGAATAGATTTTAGGCACTACCCGGCCCTAAACTGTCGGGTTTGGGCAGAATTTGAGAATTTGCCAAATAGTAAGAGTGAAATGCCAATCAGCACCATCTTCAGAACAGGTAAATACAGTAAAGAACTATTACTTTTACTTATAAAATAATTCAATATATATTATTTTTTTCATGGAGCCCGAGGCCCTACTGATTAGCATAGATTTTAGGCCCGACCCGGCCCTAAATGTCGGGTCGGGCCTGTTCGGGTTCGGTCCTGGTCGGGTTCGGGCAGAGTTTGAGAACTCTACTGTACAGTATGTCGGCTATTTTCTCAGCGAGTGACGCCATTGTACGACGAGGTATATGAAACAAATAGGCTTAAGTAGGTAAAACCGGATCACATGACAGCTGCCTCCGTGTCTATTATGTTGTTGTATTCGGGGGGATGTTCGGGGGGGATGGGGGGGTGTCTTTGTGTGCCTGTGTACAAGCTAATTGACTTTTCAGTCTCTCCAAATGCCATTTCCGTTTGCCCCCTCCACTCTAACAACTGTCATCATAATTGAAGCTCAGAATTATTGATCAGCGTGTTGTACATCTATTTGAGGACGGAAAGGAAAGGCCTCCCCCTTTTAAACTATTACTGGAATCATTAGCCTCTGAACCGTGTGCTCCGGGGGGGGTGGCATCACTCAGCAAACATTTTACTAGGATCGGATTCCAATCCACACTCCATATTTCATAATGCTTATTTTTGTTGTTGTTTTCTTTGACTACCCACATCTCCAAACAGTGGAACCGCCGCCGCATGATGTGTGAATGGCCAAAGTGTTCCTATAGGGCCGGAAACAGAGAGCCCCTCTCAGGTTCACTTCGCCGGTAAGTGACCTCGGCGTAGCGGTGGAATTTGGGGGGTGGTGGGGGTATGCGTGGAGTTGGTGGGGATGGGGAGGGGGGTCTTTTTTTTGGTTGGTTTGGGGAGGGTGGTGGTGGTGGGGAGTCGGGGGTGGGGGGAGAGAGAGCGGTAGGTGAAAGAGCTCCATTCTTGTGAGCAGGTTCAGAGCTGGGCCAAGCCGAGGATGATGGATTGGGCCCTCTCTGGCCCCCAGCTGGTTTTGGGGGGTAATAAGTGTAGTGGAAGGCATGCAGAATACACAACCTTGGCCAGAGAAACACCTACAGTTGGAGCATCTGGGAAATGTATTTGGGAGAGGGAGAGAGAGAGAGAGAGAGAAAAAAACCCAGTGCACTGCACTGGCCGTTGGTTTGGCTCGGGGACAAGAGACGATCGACACAAAAATCCACCTTTCCCTGCCAGGACGGACGATAATGTGAAACCTGGCGTACATCTGATGCACACGGCCATGTCATCAGTGTCCATTTAATGCTCGGGGTGTAAAAATGTGTGCGTTCTGAGATGAGACATAATTAGGCATTATATGTCTGAGGCTAGATGTCTACTGTGATGTGAGTACAGTACTCAATATGATGTGAGTACACATCACACATGCTTTTCAGGAAGGATATGCGTGTGTGTGTGTGTGTGTGTGTGTGTGTGTGTGTGTGTGTGTGTGTGTGTGTGTGTGTGTGTGTGTGTGTGTGTGTGTGTGTGTGTGTGTGTGTGTGTGTGTGTGTGTGTGTGTGTGTGTGTGTGTGTGTGTGTGTGTGTGTGTGTGTGTGTGTGTGTGTGTGTGTGTGTGTGTGTCACAGGGGCGGATATAACATTTCCGGGAGAAAATGGTATGGGTGCGTGTCCACACCCATACCATTTTCAGTTACAGGACTTTTATTAGGCAAGTAAAGCATCGATAATAACATCAGTTGTTGTTGAAGTTTCAACAGACACGCAGCATGCATAAAGCTAAAGGTCTGACTCAGAGAGTTTTCTGTTTTCAATGATGAAATGCTGTTGGTTTAGTGGTGCCACAGCTATAGTTGGTTAGTAGCAGTATAGAAGTGTTTCAAATCATTTTAAATATAAGCACTTTAATTTGAAATATCTTGGATTGTTTGGCATGCCATCATGTTTGGGGCAGTCAGGGCATTGCCCCCCCCATGCCCATGCCTAGATCCGCCCCTGGTCTATCACAGAGTTGACAGTGAAGGACACACACTCCTACAATTTGTGTTACTGCAAGTGCACGTCGTCCCCACACCGCACACGCACTACTCTCTCTGTCTCTCTCTGTCTCACCTTGACCTACAGGACTGCCGAGAAAGTATATGGACGGACGGACGGAGGGATGAATGAATGGATAGATGGATGGATAGATGGATGGATGGGTGAACACAGGAAAAGCAGGATCAATATGTTCTTCAAGGCTAAACTGCTTGATGCACTACACCCGTAAAATCCTGAGCGTTCACTTAACTCGGAAAGTGTACATGCAGTCAGTGTAACCAAACGGACCGAACGTTTTGGTACAGTTTGTAACTCTCTCTGGGTTAATACAAAATGGATAAATGATGTGGGGGAATCTACTCTGCATTTCCTACTGTGTATAATTGAGCGTTAAGAACTCACAGTGGAAGGACTCATTGGGTTTTGCCCTTTTTGGCAAAAGTGGCTGCATTTTGTCCAAGTACACATCTCACATGGCTTTCATTGGCTCTGCAGAGGATTGTGTGCGCGTGTATGTGCTATGTGTGTGTGTATGCATGCGCATGCACGTGTGCACGCCCGCGCTTGTTTCCGCAGCCAAGACCATCCCTGAGTTAACACTGTTGTTACATGTGGAATCTCCTCCCCTCTGCGCCGCGGCTCAGAGAACTGTCAGGAACACAATTGATGGCACCTCTTAAATCCTATATCCTTATTTGTGTCAGATGGTATTCCCTAATAAATATTCTTTACATGTGTTCCGCAGAGCAGAGCACACAAAATCTTTCTCTCTCTCTCTCTCTCTCTCTCTCTCTCTCTCTCTCTCTCTCTCTCTCTCTCTCTCTCTCTCTCTCTCTCTCTCTCTCTCTCTCTCTCTCTCTCTCTCTCTCTCTCTCTCTCTCTCTCTCTCTCTCTCTCTCACCCCCTTTCTCTCTCTCTCTCTCGCTCTCTATCTCTCTATGGCTTGGCCTTCCTTAATGCCAGTAATATAATTGTGTTCATGTGTGAGCATGAATGATTGTGAGTATAAATGTTTGTGTGGCCCTGCGTGTCTACGTGTGTGTGTGTGTGTGCGCGCGCGCGTGTGTGTGCGCGTGCGTGCGAGAGAGAGAGAGGAAAAGAATATGTATTTGTACATAATATATATGCAGGTGTGCATGCAATCGCGGAACACCATGTTTGCGTATGAAATCGATTTCAGTCACCTGGAATCTGCGCATGTCTCGTGGATTCCCTGCATTCTTCAGACAGTTCTGATTGCACTTGAGGAAGAACTTTAGGAAGAATCTGAAAGAGAGTACAGGAAAAACAAAAGGGAGAAAAACAAATACGTTAGCAGCGTACATAACTCATCGCGTCGCAGAGCCAAATGCTGAAATGGTAAAGTCACTGCATACTTTGAATAATTGTTCTCAGACGTGTTTTGCGTGCGGGAAACACTGTGCAAATCTTCAATTAACTCTCAGAGTGTGCAAAAATGGGACCAGGCGCACGGTTAAATCAATACTACAGATTTGACTGTGAGAAGACGTAGTAGCTTTCCTTAACTCTAGGCTGTCAGAAGAGAAATGTGCAATTCCACATCTCACTGATGTCCAGCAGAGGGACATTATGCCAACATGTCTGTGTACTGTATGTCTATGTAGGAGGCCTGTTTCTCAACCAGTGTGGTCCAGGGACCACTAATGGCATAATCACACACATCCACGCACACCCACAAATATGTAGTATATACTGTACAAAGTGTAAAAAAAAATGAAAATAAAAATCACTTTTCCTAAGTCCTAAGGTAAGAAAATCTTTGAATGTGGGAAGAGCATGCTGAAAACGGCAGATCTACAAGCTCACCGGTAGCTGGGAACCACCGCTTGACACTATACTTTTCAGCATATCTTCATATAACAGGTCCTCACTCATGTAAATGTACATGATAAAATACCACTATTTATTTCTACTCTGTCTGTATCTCTTCTGAACTGCCCACAGCCCTCCTATGAGGCACAGAGTAGAAGAAATAGTGGTATTTTACATACTATAGTGACCTATTATATTAAGATATGTTAAAGAGGTTAAGCCTTTAAATATTAATCGAAAAAAAGTTAAATAAGATATCTCAAACATGATGTATACAGTATATATTATATTGTGGTGATAGGCAGGATGGCCCTCAAAGATTGTTAGAAATGTACATGCCTGTGTGCGTGGACCAGACAGAGCTCAAACAGACTGACAGACAGCCATGCACGGCCGTACCGTACTGTACGCGGTGCTACGTGCCATTTCTCCCCACAATCTCCATATTATTTGCTATTGCTAATGTAGCTTCGACCTCTTTGTCTTGCCATCCCTTCGGATGAGTTTCGCCGGTCTTTCCCCAACACCCATCTGCCACGAGCGTACAGGAAGTCACTTGATATTCCTCCCAGCTCTTTAATCCCAGAACGCCCCCCTGTGCAATTAAAGTTCTCCTGTTCAATAGGGAGGCAAATGAGGCCCACCTGTGACCAGGTCTTGTTTGAAGAGCATCAGGGATAAAGGACCTAACAAGGTGAGAGCGCGCCACAAAACTTATAGTCCTGTCAGGCAATTAGGCGGACACTCCTGGGACCCGCCGTACGTACGCCACACACACATAACACACACAGCAGTCACGCACACACCACACAGCACACACACACACGCATGCATACATGCATTCGTACACACACACACACACACACACACACCCATGCATGCACACACTGGAGGGTGGGTGGGTGAGGCAATTATGCCACAAATTACAACCTGGCTAATCGTCTCTGTACAAATGTCACGTCTGAGTGAGATCTAGGGTTGGTTAGCCTGTGAGCCTCCTTTCTTTTCCTCTCACTCTCTCCCTCTTTCTCTCTCTCTCTCCTTCCCTCCCTCACTCTCTCTCACTCCCACTCATTGTTTCTCACTCTCTCACGCCCCCTCCTTCTCTCTCTTTCTCTCTCTCCCTCTCTCTGTCTCTCTCTGAGACTTGAGGCTTTTATTGATATCGTCTTCTATTGAGAGCTATACTTTAAACATGGCCTTGGCTCTGCTCTGACAGATACAATAACATGGTAAAAGAGGCAGATAAAGAGAGCTTAACAAGGAGGGCAATAGGCAAAGTCATCCCAGAGGTAATCCATTGTCTACAAATCTGATACAACCGCAGTGTGCAAAAAACAAGGTGATTGACTTGTCCATTTTTTTCGCTAGAATTGTGACCGATTGCTCCTCTTCCGAAGCTTTCTCCGGTTCGGTCGTAAAACACCCTGGCCGCATGTTTACTTTTCATCACCCTTCACTAGGATTACTATATATGCAATATCGCGGTTTTCTATTGTAACACTTGGCTCCCCACGTGGCCGTGGCGGCCACTTATCGGATTACCGTAGATTGCACCACGGATTGCGTGGCTGTTTTTTTATTCTGCCAAATACAGTGGCTTGTGTGGCCGCCCGCCTGCGAGGACGCTTTCACAACACTCAGGACGTCTCGTGTTTTCTCTCTCTCTCTCTCTCTCTCTCTTGCTCCGTGGGATCTCAGCCAGGCCGTAAATCAGGCTCTGAAATGACCCTCCTAACCCCGACCACATTAACACATGCAGTGGTCATTTGGAAGCGTTCTCCAATAGACTCCAATAGTGCATGGGTGCTCTGCCGAAGAGAGAGAGAGACAGAGGGAGAGGAGAGGTGAGAAAATATTTTCCCCTCCACATCCGAGGGACTTTGGCTCGGACATCAATAAGAGGCGTTTTAAGCCACGCCAGAATGCTGATTGCCTGTCGGTGTGCGGTGAGGGGCCATAAAAAAACCTGAGTTGTCATTAGAGCATTTTGCTTGATTGTGCTCAGCGCGTTTTTTTTTTTTTTTTCCTGGAGGGGGGGTTGCATCTGTTGGCTGATCATCAAAATGACCATTATGTACTCTAATTCCCTGACCCTGTTTTTATTTCCCCAAAGAGTCGTAATGTAGAGCAGCAGACATCTGCGGAAAGCAGACCTGAAATACGACTTTTATTTGTCTGTCGCCTCTCATACAGATTGGGTTAGGTTGCCGCGCGTGCAAGTCCCACGTGCAGCCTGTAAGTCTTGTGTGCGCGTGTGTGTGTGTGTGTGTGTGTGTGTGTGTGTGTATGTGCGCGTGTGTGCGTGCGCATCGGTGCATCACCTCACATCAAGTAACAAGATGGAATATATATCCCAGGCAGTGCTGCTATCAACTTTGTCGTTTTGAGTTGGACAGGATACTTTAAATTCTGTACAGTATCGTTACCGCTACTTATCCCTTAAATTCTTTGCCATTTTACTATCTATAGTTCAAATGGCCAGTGCTCACAACGTGTTAATAGCTTGGCACATCAAACTATCCCAGGCTAGCTTCATTATAGCAACGCTATGAGTGAACACCTGCTTTTTTGTGAATGTTGCAGCACATCTTTCACTGTTCTGATCTACAATGTCAAGCCGAAACGGGGATACTTTAATTCCTCTACTGTACCCTGTATACTACTGTATCTCTTCTGCCTATACTGTAAAAGTTACAAAACAATAAGCAGCGGTAGTAGTAGTACGATAGTAGTGTGTGTCGTGCCCACACTATCATAAAGCGTCTCCTTTATGTTTACTGTTATGAAGGCAATTAAGCACAATTTCCCCACTAAAAAGATAAGCTTAATTTTCATAGTCCGCAGCCCTAGCGGTAGCTATAGCATCCATTACATTAGAGTTGGTTAAGATTCTCCATGAGCACGCAGCAAATTGGTCCTTGGTGGGAAAAGCGGGGAGCAATTAAGACGAGGCCCCTGTCTCTCTCTCCCCTCTACTTCTTAAATATCTACAGAAGTTTGTGCTGGTGTTTTGGCACGCACCGAGACAAAAGGAGGCTTGTTTAATTGTTTTTTAATGGGATATCAAGTCGTCGCTGCCATTAGATGTTGGCAACGGAGGGCAAAGGGGGATAGGGAGAAAGAATGAACTGCAATTAGGTTTGATTAAAGCTATCCTTCTCAATAATCAGCTGTTCTGACAGGACAGAGGGACCCTGGTGGCCGCCCGAGATGGAGGAAGGTGTTGAGTGATATTAAGGCCAATGAAGGGGATATTAACATGGCTAATTAAAGCTCTTCCAAAGCTGGTAGAGGAGGGCTCTCGACGGACCCGACGCCCGGATGAAATAATCGGCCAAGGCAGCTATCAGTTGGAGGAGGGTGAGGGAGAGAGAGAGGGGAGAGGGGGGGTTGGGTGCAGCTTATCTGAGTGACGGAGGGTTGGATGGAGGGAGGGAGGGATGGAGGCAGGGATAGATAGAGGGGATGGCAGGGGCGGATGTAACATGTCCCATTTGGGGGGGGGGCAAAATAACATGTTGGAGGGGCAAGAGAAAATCGTATGGGGGCGGCTTCATCGCCCGTGTCGCGAAGCGACACAGGCGATGAAGCCGCCCCCATACCATTTTCGGTTACAGGACTTTTATTAGTCAAGTAAAGCATCAATAATAACATCAGTTGTTGTTGAAGTTGCAACAGACAACTAAAGCTAAAGGTCTGACTCAGAGAGTTTTTTCTTTTCAATGATGAAATGCTGTTGGTTTAGTGGTGCCAAAATTGTAGTTAGTTAGTAGCGGTAGTAGTGTTTCAAATCATTTTAAATACAAGCACTTTAATTTGAAATATCTTGGCATTGTGTTTAGGGGGGGGAGGGCAGACTGGATATTTAGGGGGGCGCTGCCCCCCCTCCATGCCCATGCCTCGATCCGCCCCTGGGGGAGGGAAGTGTGGAGGAAAACTATGAAGTGTGAAGAAAGACAAAGAAATAGGGAAGGAGATGAGGCATATAGAGTTGGACTCACAGAGGAGCCGAGGAAGGAAGCTTCGTTTTGACACAATCACTTCTCTCTCTCTCTCTCCCTTCTCTCTCTGCGTCTGAAGGTCTGCCAGTATAACTAAGACCTGACTTCAGCTTTTTATCTCCGACAGCTCGTCGTCGTAACGTAACGGGGGCCCCCGCAAATCAACGCTAAAACAATCCCCGCTCATGCCTTCGGACGACGGCAATTAATGCGATTCCTCCCCGCGCCCGTTGGTCGCGTATATACCTCCGTGCTCGCCCACTTGCCGAAGCTACTAATCATGCCATAATGATTTCTCTCCCTCTGGTCAAAGGGGAAATAGATTGTCTCTTTAGTAATGCAGCAGCCTCTGTGCCTTTCTTTTTTTCCACTCCCCGGCTTCACAGGCCCCGGTAATTGAGGAGAAAAAGGCCGACTTTGGCACTTTGACTGATTTGAGGTTCTGCTAGACCCTCTTATCTTTACTCTGATCATTTTAGTCTGACACTCAAAGAGAGACCCGTCGGCCTAATTCTAGCTCACCCTAGCTCCCCGTCATCAAACGGGAAAGGAGGGATAAGGAAGCAAGGAGGCGCGAAAAAGAGAAAGAAGGGGGGAAAAAACAAACATGCATGGGAGGCGAGGACGGCCTTTTCCTTCGTTCGTTTCGAGTGACCAATTTAATTGCAGGGTTGATGTCACTCTGCGCATCAACGTCGTTTTTTGGTTGGCTTTGATTTGGGGAGCGAGGAGGAGGGCAAATAAGGATAATGTTGTATTATTAAGAAGGCTCCACTGTCATCATCACAAGAGGCTCCACACGTCACTCCAGATCACTGCTGTTCTTTCTCATCATAAGCAACTACCCGACATACTGCAGAAGAAAATGTGAAAGAAAAGTAGCAGAATTATTGAATTCTAAGCTTTGCGTTATGCTTTCGCTATTGGGGGAAAAAACGGCAGATCTACAAGCACACAGCACGCCACTGAGTGGCGCACTGTGAGCTTGTAGTTCTGCTGTTTTTTGAAAAAACAAAATGCGAAAAATGTGACAGATGTGTTCCCCATACATAGAAGAGCAGTTGTAGAATCAGTTCTCTGGTCAAAATCATTGAATTATATTCACCTAAAAGTATATTTTTAAGGTAGATTTTTAGCATTGTTTTAAAATGAAAAGAGAGGGTGGGTATAGTACACCTTGTTTTAATTGCTCAATACTACGCTTTCCCCCCACACCCACCCACCCTCTCCGTATTTATTTGCGAGCAGCATCGTCACACAATACGCTGACAGATGGCTGCGGCCATCCAGCGTATAGAGAGCCCGCGCCCCGGCGTTGTTATTGACAAGCTCAAGCTCCCCTGATTGGTTGCCCCGGCACTAATGACTGAGCGCGCAGTGTCCACAGCCGGCAGCCATGACAGTGAGGTCATCCGTTGCGGGGCGGTGAGTATCGATCAGTAAGCAGCTCCGACCCATCAGCCCCCCCCCCACACACACACACACACACACGCAGCTGCCTCCCAGCCAGCCAGCCCCAGCCAGACTCAATGGGCCCCTGTTACAGGAGAGGAGGAGCCCTGCTTGGTGGAAGGGAAGAAACAGGCTACACCAACACCCAGACTACAATCTGCTGACACCAGATCTCTACGCTGAGATAGTAGTACACGGGTCAATAGCGTATCGGATTTCCAAAACGCCGGGGTCTTAATGTCAAGCCTCCCGCCTTTTCCCTCTACCTACCTACCCGCTACCCGTTATTAGGCCCTCCAGTGAACTGCATTCAGATTCCCATTGTGATGAGGCGGGGCGAGGTAAACAGAAATAGAGAGAGAGAGGGAGAGACTTTATGGATCTTAATCTTTTCTGAGCACTTATTTATGCAACTGAGTGGGCTTGATGTGTCTGCCCATTAAGTCCCTGGGAGGCCCAGAGAGAGAGAGCTGAGCTAGCGTGACCGCTGGCGGCCCGTTGCAGGCTCTTGGTCTCGCCGCTGTCTTCTCTCGTCAAGCCGGGCTGTTTTTCTCGCCTTAGACCGAAGTAAACCACAGCGCATTAACAATATTTGCTCTACCCCTGTACAAGCGCCCAGGGACCAGACCCACAGATCCTATCACTTCTTTATCAGGGGGAACAAGTGCCTTACTATCCCAACCTTATTGGGTTTGGGCGAAATTAACCCTTTCCCATGTCTCCTACGAGAGTGTTGTGTGCGAGGAGGAGGGGGTGGGTGGTTAGTTGAGAGCAGATGTCATTAAGGGATCAAGCAGTCCACGAAGTGGACCTTGATCCCTTCTTGATTCTGTCTCTTTTTTTCTCCTTCCACCAGAAATAGCTGTTCTGGCTGAACCGTGCAGTCGGTTTTCGCGAAAATTGGTAATCTGGTAGAGGGTGATGCCAAACGGTGATGATGCGAAGCCTGTGACCACTGGTCAAATGGTGGCGCTATAGCACTCAACTGAAATTGCAAACTTTAAACACTCATAACTCATGAACTGCTCGTCTCTCAGAAATGTAACTTATATTCACTTATGCGTCTGCTTATGTCAAACAACTTTTGTATTCTGACTTTTCACCTCTGACCTTTAGATGAACTGCCATCTTGAATTATATGTAAAACAGTTAAAATGTCTCTTCTCCTACAATCTTTGATCAAAATGCATAACAATGACCTACACATGAACTTTGGAGCCATACAAACATGGAATGGGTGTGAATCATGTTTTTAGTGGAAAAAATGATGTTTTTACGAGCCAATGAAAATTGCTCATTTGTGAAAATTCGTCTATTGCCCCTAATCTACACATGCAACGTAATCTGCTTCTGGGATTTTACAGTTTTGTAGAGGGGGATGACAAATACCACCAAAACCAGTCTTACTCCAATTGCTCAAATGGGGGCGCTATAACAATTCTTTGAAACTGAAACATTTGAACAAGCATAACTCGGGCCTCGTTCGGCCAAAAATCATGGGACTTGTTTCTACATGTTCCTTGATTCATGTGGAACACATCTGTAACTTTGATCGGTAAGCTCCACCCCCAGTGTGTCTGCCATTTTAAGCAGTTTGAAAAATGCTCATGCCTGACTTTCTGCCTGGATTTTTGATCAATTTGCATGACACCTGCTACATGAGAACTTTGGCCCCATCCGGACAAAAGTTCAGAAGCAAATTTGTTTTCATCAAAAAATGACTTTTTTATAAGCCAATGAAAATTGCTGCTTTGTGAAGAGTCTTCTTCTGCTTGTTTCTCTCTGGCAACACACTTATGTGAGAGGAATAAACATGTGGAACTTGTTTCCACATGCACCTTGACCAATGAGAAACAATTGTGTCACTTTGACCACTAAGCTCCACCCTCGGATTGCTGAATTGTGCATATTGTTCATATTGCTTACTGCTTGATGCCGTGTTAGTGTTGTTTCATTGTTAACAACAATTAAGCTAAGCATTGTGCTTGGATAGCTCGGTCATTAGAGCTCCAGACTTGGGACCAAAAGGTTGTGGGTTCATGTCCTGTTACCGACAATAAAAATTGTGACTCTTGAAGAACCCTTCTCTGCTCCCACAATTGCATTACATGTTTCTCAAGTTCAGTCTTCCATGTTTCTAAGGCTTTTTTGTGCATACTGTTTTTATTCCTTTAGCGAACTCAATATTATGTTTCTATGTGTAACCCAGGGTAAAGTCAATGTAATGGTAATGGCACCAACTCAGTGGCCTTGTGGTTAGTGTGTCTGCCCTGAGACTGCGAGGCCCGGGTTCGATTCCCAGCCGGGTCATACCCCGACATTCTAGATTTCCAGGGTAACCATTCTAGATTTCCAGAGTAACCTACCCAATGAATGCTTTGCATTGTACAAGCCTTGATCACTTCATGTAACAGTCTTGTGGTTAAAACATTGTGCCAGTTTATGTGAGAGGATTAAGCATGTGAAACTTGTTTCCACATGCACCTTAACTAATGAGAAACAATTGTGTCACTTTAAATACTAAGCTCCACCCTCAGATTGCTGAATTGTTCATTTCTTGTTCATTGCTTACTGCTTGGTGCCATGTTGTTGGGTTGTTTCATTGATGACAACAACTAAGCAAGTCATTGTGCCTGGATAGCTCAGTTGGTAGGGTGCCTGACTTCAGAACTCAAGATTGAGGGTTCAAGTCCCACTCCTGACAATACAAAGTCAGAATCTCCAAAAACCCTGATTCACTCCCACAATCACATGATGTATTTCTTCCATGTTTCTATGGCTTATTTGTGCATATTTAAGGAGCGGTAGTGGCTCAGAGGTAGAGTAACCGGATGGTAACCACAAGGTTGCCGGTTCGATCCCGGGCTCCTGCAGAGTTAGTGTCGATGTGTCCCTGTCCCACTGCCATCAGTGTGTGAATGGGTGAATGTGATGCACAATCTATGTAAAGCGCCTTGGATAAAGGCGCTATATAAATGCACCATTTACCATTTACCAAGCAGTCCACTGAATGTGTGTGTTGTTTCCAGTACGTCTTGTGTCTGTTGGGTAGCCTCATTGGTAGAGCGCATGACTTGGAAATGAGAGTTCCTGGGTTCAAATCCCGGCACGGACACCTAGTAATATGAGTCAATCATGCACAATCTCATGTGGTCTTCTACATCTAAGTTCATGGTTCTATGTGTAACCCAGGGTAAAACTCAATGTAATGGTGGTTGTCACCATTCGGCCATGTTGTGTTTTGTCACTATTCGGCTGTGTTTCCACAATCACATGATGTATTTCTTCCATGTTTCTATGGCTTATTTGTGCATATTTAAGGAGCGGTAGTGGCTCAGAGGTAGAGTAACCGGATGGTAACCACAAGGTTGCCGGTTCGATCCCGGGCTCCTGCAGAGTTAGTGTCGATGTGTCCCTGTCCCACTGCCATCAGTGTATGAATGTGTGTGTGAATGGGTGAATGTGATGCACAATCTATGTAAAGCGCCTTGGACAAAGGCGCTATATAAATGCACCATTTACCATTTACCAAGCAGTCCACTGAATGTGTGTGTTGTTTCCAGTATGTCTTGTGTCTGTTGGGTAGCCTCATTGGTAGAGCGCATGACTTGGAAATGAGAGTTCCTGGGTTCAAATCCCGGCACAGACACCTAGTAATATGAGTCAATCATGCACAATCTCATGTGGTCTTCTACATCTAAGTTCATGGTTCTATGTGTAACCCAGGGTAAAACTCAATGTAATGGTGGTTGTCACCATTCGGTGAGCTCAGTTCACCACTCACTCACAGCTCACCAATCATTTACTCATTCAGCAACTCAGTGGCCTTGTGGTTAGAGTGTCCGCCCTGAGACTGGGAGGCCGGGGTTCGATTCCCGGCCGGGTCATACCAAAGGCTCTAAAAACGGGATCCAATGCCTCCCTGCTTGGCACTCAGCATCAAGGGTTGGATTGGGGGTAAGACCCTGTGTCATACTAGCGTCATGTCCAGAGGGTGTACTTGTACATCAAGCTGCCTCATGCTACAGAAACAGGAGATAGGCACGTGCCCTATGGGCCTCATGGCTGGGCAAGGCTGTTTGACTGTCACTATTCGGCCATGTTGTCACTAATGACAGTTCATAGCTCAGTTCACCACTCACTCACAGCTCACCAATCATTCACTCAGTCACACCAGATTACAATGTGTGAGTCAGTCAGGCAGGAATCAAAAACCCTGCCCTGCTCCCATAATTACCTGATGTATTTCTGAAGTTCAGGCTCCCATGTTTCTAGGCTTATTTGTGCGTATTGTTCTTACTCCTTATTGCTGCTTGCTTGATCCCGTTTTATTGCTGCTTGCAGCTATATTTGTCATTATTATTGTCCGACATCAAATATCACACCTGCGCAGCTTTGAAGAACGTATTGGCTATTTCCCCGAGTTGTTGTCTTTCGTGTTTGTTTTTTCTCCTTTCTCTTTTTCGCCCGTGCGGCGCAGTCGATTTTGTTGTTTCATATTTCATATTTCTTCACGGGCGATGCGTGGCATTGCAGCAGGGCGGAAGGTGTCACAAATAATTAATGTGCCCCCCCCTCCCCTCATCCTGCACGTTCAGATGTAGTCGTTGTCCCTCCATTCATCCCCCCTTTACCCTCTCTCCTCCTACCCCACCCCATCCCACCCCCCCACCCCTTTCTCTCTAATGGGGAGAGTGGCATTGGCATCATTTCACTTGAGGATCCCCTACTCTGTCAATCCCTCTTCATTTACTCCATGGCTACAGAACTCATTATGGTACCTCTTCCTCCTTCCCTCCTCTCTCTCTCTCCTCCCTCCCTCCCTCTCTCTGGACACTGTTAGTTTCTTACTTAAGAGAATCGCTCGTCTTCACAAATGGCTTCACGTCAAAGCCACTCCTGCACCGTGGCTCCAGCTGACTCCCTTCAGGCCCTCCCGTGCAGGTTTACAGTAACAGATTAGAGCGGCGGACTCTGCAGCTCCCGCTAACTATCCATCACTTGCTTAACGGTGTTGGTGGTGGACCAGGGGCTGTGTGCTTTATGCAGCAGAGCTCTTAGCTACCAGAACCCTACCGCCACGTTGACTGCATGTTTTAGCCCCGAGCGTGTGTGTCTCTCTCTCCCTCTCTCTCTTCTTGCCTCTTCTACCCCATCCTCCATCGTCTCTCGCATCAAGATACTGAGGCTGTGTACTGTTGCACGCTGGTCTTTGTTTTACTCCGTTTGTAATGTACTGTATGTATGAATGGTCTTCTCTTCTTCTCTCCATCGCGCAGCTTTGAAGGCAACGTAATAACACGCCAAACATAAATAATTCCGAGCTGTTTTTTTTTTTTTTTTTTTGATTCTGGGACCCCTTCTATTGTAATAATAATAAAAAATAAATAAAGTATTCATTTTTAGAGCCAACATCATTTACATTCCCAACCCGAAGTTCGCAAATATTGTTGGAGTCTAGTCAGCGTCAGCGCGTGCGAACGCCCGCCTCGTGTAACGATTATTGATAATGACTGCAAAAATGAGGGGAAAAAAAAGGTTCCCGGGCGATGATGTGCGTGACGACGAGGTCTGCTGACGCTACGAAAATAAATCGCGCACATCGACAACATGGCGTTGGCGGTGGTGGTGGCAGCCCTGCGTGTTTATCCTGGTTCACCAGCTGCATGGACGGACCTGGGAGAAAGGTATCTCCAGGTTATTTTTGCACGGAGGGGGTGTGTGTGTGGTGGGGGGGAGCAAATATGGTGCTTTGATTACTGGTTAGCATTGGAGCTTGAGGCCTTGAGGAAATACCAGTCAGCACCTCGCTGCTCTAGCGAGATGGAAGATAAGCATATGTTCAGGGGAGCAAACCCCGGACTGGGTGAATAGTAGTATTTAGGGTGTTGGACGCAGGGTGCCCAGAAGGCCCCAGAGCCTCCCTCCACAATGAGAGCCATACAGAGCCTCTCTCTCTCTCTCTCTCTCTCTCTCTCTCTCTCTCTCTCTCTCTCTCTCTCTCTCTCTCTCTCTCTCTCTCTCCTAGCTCTCTCTCCCATGGCACCTTGGAGTGATCAGACCCAGGCAGGCGCAGAGGAACACAGCTGTACAGGGAAGGCCAGCAGGGGGGCTTTGACCATTTACTGACAGGCAGGAACGCTGGATCCAGCAGGACAGTGGGGGGTTGTTTGTGTGCAGCATGCGTGCGTGTGTGTGAGTGTGTGTGTGTGTGCTTCCAGGCCATGTGTGTGCGTGCAAACATGTAGGAGTGTGTGTGCGTGAGTGTGTTCGAGTGTGAGTGTACCCGTAAGTGTCCATTTGCTCATGGGTGTGCATGTTCGTGTGTGTGTGCATGCATGCGTGCGTGCGTGTGTGTATAGCGTGCACAATTTATGCTTTTGAGTCAGGGGTCTGCTGTGTGCCCATGCATACCCTGATGTGTGCGGGAATTCATAGATGTATACTTTTCGGTAGTGCGTGTGGATGTTAGTGTCCTCGTGCTCGTCGGGGGCGTTGCGTGCGTGTGCACGCACGGCTGTGTGTCATGTGGCGTGCACACAATGTAGGCTTGTTGTGAGGTCGGCTTGACTGTCTGTCTGCTGTCTGTCTTGTGTGTCCATGCATACACCATTACACCAATGCGGTGCATCATGCGTACTCTCTCCGCCATCGCATTATTACTAATGTTTAATACATACATCTAAAGTGGCTGTCAGGCCAGGTCAGTCATCATGAAGAGTGAGGCAGGCTGCCACTCTAGCCGTGTGTGCAGCGCTAGTATGTACACTAGTATACCACATTAACTCTTTTCTCAAATACAAAAAACAAACAAAAACAAAACTCAACACACGCTGCACGCCGAGCTGTCATGTAGGTGTGGTTGGAGGATAGTGAGGGGGGTCTATATAGTGCGCGGGTGGGTCGGTGCTTAAAGCTAACAGGTAACCTTTCTGTGCACCTAGGACAAAGGCAAGAGGAAAAAGAAAATGTCAAATTAAGAGAGGCCAGGCAGAGAGAGACGTGGCTGCCATATTTGTGTGAAAGCCCAGTGCTGTTGGCAGCAGAGATGGCTGCTTTCTGATTCATCTGGGGCCGTATGGCAAAGCTTTGTCAGTCTGTGCGAGGTATAAATAATTCAGGGTGAGAGATGGCAATTACAGGGCCCTGCACAACCAAAATGAATATTTTATAAGGACTAAAACTGCCCTGGAATGAATCACACACATGGAGTCACACACACACACACACACACACACACACACACACACACACACACACACACACACACACACACACACACACACACACACACACACACATACCACGCGCGCACGCACAATATATACACAGGCAGGCAACACACATGGATAAGTGCATGCGTGCACCATGAACGCACGCGCACGCGCTTCCATACAACACCACACAAAGGTAGTCCATGTGAACCTTTAGCACAGCTGTTGTGCTGTTGACAATATGACCGTTATATACAGTGTGTACACACACACACACACACACACACACACACACACACACACACACACACACACACACACACACACACACACACACACACACACCAGTATAATCGCTTAATAATTTGTAATATACTTGCTCACATGATTTGCATTCGTTTGTTGCCTAAATAAAGACTTGGGGGTCTTTCCTTTTTAGTAATTCTATTAGCTGGAATATAAATATATATATATACTGTATATATTTGACTAGGCTATTAGAGATGAAATAAAATAAAAAATAAAAAGCAATATGCATTTGTCGGATATTATAATGCTGCTCTTCATTTTTTTTTAGCTTTAGTGTCTCAGGCTATGAGAAATAAACAGACAAAAAAGTGATACTAATACACAGTAATGGCCTATACCAAAACGCAGCCTCCTGAGACTGTGGGCCTTTACTTTTGACCCTGTAAATATGGTCTTTGTGTGAGAGTAAAGGGGGAGGGAGGGGAGGGAAGGGGAGAGAGGAGAAAAAAAAGAGAGAGAGAAGCAAAATGCTAATGGGAAAAGATTAAACCCAAAAGCCGCCTGGAGCATTTACCTCTAAAGGGTTTTTTGTCTGTCAGGTTTCCTGCAAAACTCTAGTCTTTATAATTCTGAGACAAAAAATAACATTGTTTCGCCCGGGTCCCGAGGAGCGTAGCGGCCGGGTTTGAATGGCCATTGTGTGGTTTCCTAGCTAATGATACCTTAGCCTTTGTGAGAGCCAGGCCAGGTAGGTCTGTGACATCAGCGCCAACACAAGTGCCTCTCTGTCCGGATGTTTAGGAGAGGATTTCGTCCCTTGGTGGGAAAAAAAGGTATAGAGAAAGAATAAACAGGCCCTGTTTGTGCTACCTAGCCACCATGCAGCGCTAAGTGGAAGAAGAAACTGTCAGTGTATCATAAGGATGGAATTATTACATCGTTCTGGGTTTTTATTTCTGTATTCTTCTACGTTGTATATAGGCTACAGTTAAAACCTTATTTTCATTTAAAGGGGAATTCCAACCATTTCAACATTTTACTGTCATTAATATACCTTAGAGATTGTTGTGTGGACAAGATAAAAAAAGACCGCCAATTCTGTGTTTCCTAGAAATGGAGGTCTGAAACACAACTTGATGACATCAGTTTTTTCACCATGATTTTTAGGACCTTTTTTTCTGAGAGTATACAAATATGGACCAGCTAAGGTCCGTTTGGTTCATATTTGTATGGAATTCCCCTTTAACTCAGTACGAGTTCAGTACAAAATGAACCGAACGGCTCCGTTTGTACAACTTCAAAATGAACAACGAGCATTTTTACTGTTTAATTAAATGTGTTCAATTTAATTGCTTTTTAACGGTGTTGTACCCTTATCTCAGACTGTGATGATAATATTCTAACAACGTAGGAGCATTTTTTTTCCCTCGCTCTACTGTATGTTGGAGGTAGTGGGCGTATTATTTGTCACTCCTAAAGGGGGAAGATGGCAACCCAACCCTCTGAGGGTAGAGAGACCCCAAGCATGAAGAGACACATCGCATGTGTTGGTTGGATGGCGTGGGGCGGTGGGGTGGGGGGATAGTGACAGCGAGGCAAATGCTAAGAGAAGGGCTGCTTCCTTTAGCTAAAGCGCCGCACTGTTAGTAGCGCCATGGCTGGGGCCCAGGCTGCTGTGAAGGGAGCTGACAAACCCTCGCTACCGTGGCACATGTCTCGCCCCGTTTGTGAGTTTTCAAAGAGTGTGATTTGCAAATAACATGAGTGTCTGGGCATAGGACTGGGCATGTAAGTACGGTGAATAAAAGAGCCCCCCCTAGCTGCTCCGCTGAGGGGGAAACCCTTTCCCTTGTCAGTTCAGTTCTTTGTCAGGAAACCTGACAGATAAATAGACAGTGTTTTGCTGCTCACCAACCCCTCCTGTCCTCATGTACACAGTGTGTGTGTGTGTGTGTGTGTGTGTGTGTGTGTGTGTGTGTGTGTGTGTGTGTGTGTGTGTGTGTGTGTGTGTGTGTGTGTGTGTGTGTGTGTGTGTGTGTGTGTGTGTGTGTCTACACGTCTACTTCCACATACAGGTTGACTTGCTTTAGGGGAGGAATTTGTTGAAAGACACCCCGCTGCTTCTTGGGGGCAATGACGGAAAATATTTTGGGCCACTTCAGACAGACAGCCCCTCCTCGGAACAACAAACAATGGGGGCTTGATGTGTAACCAGATAAAGCGCAGATCGAGTATACCGACCCAGCAACCACTACAGGGCTTATTTTTCATGCAAATTACTACTAATGAGCTTCCTGAAAACTGACTAATTATATCAAAGCGATTTCTTTAATTAGTTTGTAATAATTCCTCGTATGAACATCATAGTAAACAGATTACGCTATATAAAAATATCAATTTGTCACACTTTATACGAGAACGCGGAGGCGGAGGTTGGTGGAGTTAATCTTGCTTCCCCCCAAAAACGCCAAACATTTATTAAATAGAATTAAATATGTACTTAGAATATGTTTGCGCACATTAAGATGTTTGCACATCCGTCACGGTCTCCTCTCCGTAAAGAAGACTCGTGTAGCCCAGCTCCCAGTAGCTAAACTAATTGTTTTATAATTTTATAATTGCGTTATGATTATAAGATACACGCAGTGCCATTTAGAATATATGCTCAAATCTTGCACGAATAGCATGCTAAAGAAGCGCACCATGCAGGCTAGATAATCTCGCGTTATAGACCCCCTAACCAGGCATCACAGAAGGAAGAACCCTCTCCTCCTGCCCTGCCACCCGCCCGCCCGCCCGAACAAGCAGGAGGAAGTACTACTGTACCGCCGTGTCAATCCAAATGCCTATTTGAGATATAACAGGCGCCTTCACAAAAGATAAGAAATTGCATTTATCTACCACTTTGCGCCTCACGCTAAGCCAACAACATTCTTCAAACCCCTAAAGAGTAAAACATATCTAATATACTACCAGTCACAGGAGAAGTGTATGACTACCGGTTCTCTCCCTGATACCCTCAATCTGCACTGAGATGGATTAAACATTCAATTTGTTACTCGCCAGACCACCACCCAGGTTCACCACTTACCATACAAATGGAAAACACGCTAGTAATCTATTAGCCCGCTTGGCCTGACACTGTATTATGTTGTATTTGTATTATATTTACTTCAGGGAAATTACGATTCAAGTCATATTTATCTTCATGTGGAAATGTGTGTCTAAATGGAAATCACCTTTAGTAGCGGCGGCGGGCGGGCGGACCGGGGTGGATGTAGAGCAATACTAATGTGATCCATGAACCGTGCGATTTAGTCACCCTGTATGGATGCACTATGGGCCTGATTCTACACATCAAACATGCTCTCCCCCCCCCTTGCTAAAGCCCCAAACCCACAGCCCTCGATGCTGTTTGATAATTATTACGCTTACATTACAACACAAGACCTTGCCTGTGGAGCTAGGGAAGAAGCAACCCTCCCCTCCCCTCCCTATAACACACATAGACACACACATGCACACACACACGTGCACGCATGCATGCATGCATGCACACACACACTCGTCCTTTTGTCATGTACAGTAGTAAACAGCTTCCCGGTAAGCTGTTTGCACTTCAGTGCCCGCTCTAGGAAATAAAAACAAAGAGCAAATTGGAAGGTTTTTTGCGTCGCACTGGCTGAATAAATAAGGTTGTTTTTCCCTCAACAGAAATCCATTACCTTTTAAAACATGTGCCTAATGCTTTGAGCCCTTTTCATTTTCACAAACAAAGCCTAAATTAAGGAATTAAATACATTGGTATTTAGATAACGGCATTAGGGCTTTATGACATCAATGTGAGGGGAGTTGGACGCCATCCATATCGTTCCCATGCTTCCATTGTCACATTAAATTGCAATATTAATCCTGTCTGAAACCGAAGGTACTGTAGCTGTTTTCTTTTTTTTTCATGCGGGGTGCACTTGAATTATGCTATTCAAGTAATTGATAGTGAGTCAGTCGTTGAAGGTACTAATCCCATGATTCAGTTCATCTCTCCCAGTGCCATTTACCTCCAGATGTTTAGAGTTTGGAGTAATCAATAAAGAGGGAATAAAGATTGGCATTCACAATACTCCCCGTGACAAGCTCCAGCCGAATGTTTGTCAAGCAAATTAAACACACTTAGACTTTTCACCTGCTCCTACAACGACACCACATATGGCCGCGAAGTTAAAAATAAGAAACTGTGCATACATTACCATGCATAATGCACAACTCCCTCCATTTAATATGCAAATTTTGTAAAATATTACTGAATACCTTCTGTTCGGAATGAATAAATTTGAATCGCAATTAGAATAATCTTGTATAATTAATGAAAACTGTCAATTTCGGTTCCGAAGTAATTTGATTAGCATGTTGATAGGACACTTATCAAGTTCAGTAAACTGTTAGATTAAGAAGATGAAAAAAAAAATAGATTCTAAGGATATTTTTTCTCAACAGCTCTGACATTTTCCCTTGGCATTGTAAACAAAGACACTTGCTGGCAAACTTCCTGAATCAAGGGGCGAGCGAGGGAGGGGTGTGTGTGTGTGTGTGTGTGTGTGTGTGTGTGTGTGTGTGTGTGTGTGTGTGTGTGTGTGTGTGTGTGTGTGTGTGTGTGTGTGTGTGTGTGTGTGTGTGTGTGTGTGTGTGTGTGTGTGTGTGTGTGTGTGTGTGTGTGTGAGAAATAGAGAGGACGGAGATAGAAGAGCCTCTTGAGATAATCTGTGAATCTCAGTCCACAGATGAAAAGGAGTCTATCGTTGCAGCTCCACAGTGAAGCCACTCATCTCTGCCCTGAGCTCTTCAGCTAAGCCCAAGTTTAAGGGATCTATCTCTTGAACCGTTTGTAGCCTTAACATCACATGATCGCCATGATTTAAAAACACAAGCCGCCACGCACGCACAAGCCCCCCTCTCTTAAATGTTTGCAGGCGATACGACTGTGTTGGGTTTTGACAAGCGGAGCTCGCCGCCCCCTTTTTCTGCGGATTCATCAGAGAGCGTCTATCTATTAGCGATCAACAAATTGGTGTACGCCATTGTTGCGTCGTATGAAAAAAAGTACCATCTGCACTGTCTACAGATGAACAGAGCTACTGACCTCCTTTTCCCCTCTCTTTCTCTGCTCATTAGCTACCCTGAACCTCTTTTCTCTCGTGCTCTCGGTTTTCCAAACCCCCAAATGAGACCTAAATCGCTTGCAATACAGGTTAGCTCGAGGGAGGAGGGGGGGCAAACATCTGTCGCACTAGGTACCCGCACGCAGCTCGGGGTATCTCCTGCGAGGAACTTTGGGGATGTTTAATTCATAAACGCTGTCATCCATGTAAACCTCCTGATTTCATAATGACTAACTCTTGGTGGTTTAATTAATTTAATAATGCCTTTCAGAAGCCATAAATGAAAGGGGTCTCTGAAGTGGCGCATTAATTAGCCGGCAGCCGACGCTATATAGTCCTGTCAGACTGGTGGCTGTCAAAAACGCGAGAGAGGGGCAAAGCGGGGAGGGATGGGCACGGCTTGACGTGCCGGGGTCGAAGGTCATGCCAATCACGCTCCTCACCACACTTAATGAGTCATAATTTGTGTCTAGTACACACATGCAGCGGGGTCAAGCTGCGGTCATGTCCATTATTCTCCCCCCCTTGGCCCCTTAGACTACATGGAAATAAGCAATGGCCAACAAGGTAGTTACATTCCCAGTAATAAGCACTGGCATGGCCATATTATGTACCGACGTGTATTTACATGGTAACTACCTGTGAAGGTAGAATTAATCAGAGCTTTGTCTTCTTTTTCCTTTTACCGCGCCGGGGAATCGGATGCCGTTCCCTCCCATTCCACCGTAATTACGACGTTACGACTTGACGCACTTACGAGGCTGTATAACACGTTGCCGGGGCCCAATAAAACCAAACTTCATTTAAAAAAAAACAACGTGTTGGCAACTCAGCACACGAACGCAACGCGACATCATTGCAGAGGCGGCCAGATTATATTCTAAACTAAACTCGCATGCATCTCATGAGGAGGTTGTTTTTGCGTTTTCTTTTTTTTTTTTTCATATTTTCATAAATATGAACCAGGGAGACTCATCTGTGTCTGTCCATTTATTACCATAAAAATCAGCTGACTGAAGTATCTCAGTATCTGTGGAGGCAATTAACTGTTTTGAGAGAATGCGTAATACAGGACTTTGTAATGGTATCATTTGGAGTCAAGGCACAGATGCGCCGTGCGGAGCCATACTGTAATTAGAGAGAAACGCTGTACAGGTTTTCCACTAATTAGCAAATTATGCTGAAAATAGCATCAAGCTAATTAACAGTTATTATGGCATTTTTGAAAGTATGACTTTAATTAGCAAAGTCCTGACGCAGGCAATTTCAAACTCGTCTCCGAGAAGATGAGGAAGGGAGGAGAGAGAGAGGGAGAGGGGAGAAAGAAGAAGGGAAAAAAAAAACACGGGGCATGATCAAGAAGATACCCAGATTATTATGGTGCTGTCAAAAGCTAGGAGAGAGAGAGAGAGAGAGAGAGAGGGAGAGGGAGAGGGAGAGAGAAGAAGAAGCAGAAAGGGGAGAGTGAATGAGTGAGTGAGACAGAGAGAGAGAGAGAAGTACAGGGGCGGATCTAGGCATGGGCATGGGGGGGCAATGCCCCCCTAAATACCCAGTCTGCCTCCCCCAAACGCGATGCAAAACAAGATATTTCAAATTAAAGTGCTTCCATTTAAAATGATGTGAAACACTACTACTGCTGCGAACTATAACTAACAGCTGTGTCACCACTAAACTAACAGCATTTCATCAATGAAAACAGAAAACTCTCTGAATCCGACCTTTAGCTTTATGCTGCGTGTCTGTTGCAACTTCAACAACAACTGATGTTATTATTGATGCTTTACTTGACTAATAAAAGTCCTGTAACCGAAAATGGTATGGGTGCGGCTTCATCGCCCGTGGCGCGAAGCGACTTGGGCGATGATGGCCCATACCATTTTCTCTTGCCCCTTCAACATGTTCTCTTGCCTCCCCCCAAACGGGAGATGTTACATCCGCCCCTGGAGAAGTAAGGGAGGAAGAGAAGGAGGATTGGATAGGGATGGGGATGGGGGCGTGAGCGCGGGGGGCAAAGCTTTTGTGTGTTGTGTCTGGATCTCCATCCAAATGAGGGGGACATGTGCGCCGTGCCACGCTGCCAAGAGGAGCCGGTGCGTGTGCCCAGTGTCAGGTGGCAGCGGCTCACCCCTCAGCTACCAGGCGAAGACGAGAGTGAGCTCAGCTGGTGCCCACAGCCACTCACTTATTCTACTCCGCTGCACATTAAAGGAGCCCTCGAGTGGAGCCAAGCAACGCTAGCCAGCCAACCTGACAACAACACTGCTCCTCCTCCTCCTCCTATCCTCGCCGCCTCCTCCTCCTCCTCCTCCACTACCTCTCAAGCAGTTCCTCCCAGCACTTGCCTCGACCCACCTTGGACCACTAAAGCGATGCCGATGATGATGGCAGATAAACCGGAAGAATTTCAAGCCCTCGCTCTCATAACCGCGAGGAACAAAAACAAAACCTGGCAGACGGTTTGGTTTGAGTCTCTCTCTCCTTTTCGTATGTTCTGGTTTCTGCTGCTGCTGCTGCAGGGGGAAGTGGAACGATTGCTGTGTTTTTGGTAATGACACTCATTAACCTTCGACGGAGTCGGCAAACCGAGGATGGGAAAACGGGTATAACATTAACGCAGGTTAAGTCTTTAAGGACGGGGAGGGGGGGAACTGTGTTGTTAAAAGGTGCAGAACCTTTGAAAAGGGAAGGGGGCGTTTTGTGTGTGTGTGTGTGGGGGGGGGGGGTATGGGGGGCTCAGTGTCACCCATTGAAGGGGGTGGGGGGGGGGGGGGCAGAAGAATGGTTGAAGAAGAAGAAGAGAGGCGAAGAAGGAGAGAGGAGAGGAGAGGGGCTGGACTTCTTGAGGGTCTTTTGAAGGCCCACTGTGTGAGCGAGAACAGAAGTGTGCCTAGCCTCAGGCAGGCACAGGCTCAGGCCCATTAGCTAGACTGACCTTGCCCGCGCCTTTGTCTTTATGCTCTCTTCCCGCTGGTTCCCCCCCTTCTCAAGCATTCCCTTTTTGTTGTCTCCGAGTGAGATTGGGAAGGGGGCCATAGCTCTCAGCTCTCTCTCTCTCTCTCCCATACCCCCCTCCCCCCCTCCATCTCTCCCTCCAACTCCCTACACCCCTTTGCCTGGAAGCCTGGTACCCCAGAGGGCTTGGTCCAGTGACACCCCTAGCCGGTGGCCACCTCTGCCCCGATGGGAAACTTGGCTGGAGTGGTCAGCGCTCCACACTCTCTCTCTCTCTCTCTCTCTCTCTCTCTCTCTCTCTCTCTCTCTCTCTCTCTCTCTCTCTAGAACAGAACCCTCACACACACACACACACACGCACCCCAGAGAAAACGGCATATAGGGAGGAAGGGAGGGAGGGATTGTGTGTGTGTGTGTGTGTGTGTGTGTGTGTGTGTGTGTGTGTGTGTGTGTGTGTGTGTGTGTGTGTGTGTGTGTGTGTGTGTGTGTGTGTGTGTGTGTGTGTGTGTGTGTGTGTGTGTGTGTGTGTGTGTGGTGGGGGGTAGAGCATGAATCGCAGTGCTGCAGGCTCCACATACGTGCACCCTCTCTGGGCAGCCTGCCTCTTTATTGCCTGCCTCTCATTTGAGAGGATGGAGCCTGGCTGCCAAGTTTTGACACCGCCACATATGGCCTCCTCCATCAATCGGACTAATCAAGCATCAAGGGGAGGCAGGACCAGCTTAATTGCCAGCCAGATATAGCTGCACTCACTTGACACACACAACCTGAAATAGATACAGGTCTGAGGAGACCTGACAGAAGATAAATGGATGTTGCCATTGTTCTAAGAATGATATCCAGAAAATGCAACAATTTCAACCCGGGCTATTACTATTTTCAGAATGTCATTGTGTGTGAAAATTTCATTCAGAAGTTTTTTATCAGAGCAAAAATGGCAGCACTGTGTTAGATGTTGTATTCATCGTTTTCTTGATCGTTATGCAATTAAGTACAAAAAAAGAGCATAAATGGTTAATGGTAACGTTAACCACCAATGTTTGATATCTTAAGAAATTAGTACACAGCATGTTGCCGGAGTGAATGTTTTTCCCCCCTCTCTTTCTTTTTCTTTCTTTCTTTCCTTTTTTCCCCAGTGTTGCCGATTGCAGCTAAACAACATTGCAAATATTGCCTTAATATAGCATCATCCAGTCATTAAAATGTGGATTATGTTCACAATTTGTAGTGTTTGCTACCCCGGGTGATAGCGAGACGTACAGTAAGTTGTTAAGGAGTTTTTCTTTGCCCGACGCAGCCTTGCAACGCTGCATGCTTCTCTCTCTCTCTCTCTCTCTCTCTCTCTCGTGGGTCCTGGAGGCATTCTGTCTGCCTCTGCCTGCTTCTCTCAACTTCCTGTACCCCCACCCCCCCACCCCCACACACACCAGGGGCGGATGTAACATGTCCCATTTGGAGGGGCAAGAGAACATTATGGAGGGGCAAGAGAAAATGGTATGGGGGCGTTTTAGTAAATGATTAAAAAACAAAAACTTCGCACCCATACCATTTTCGGTTACAGGACTTTTATTAGTCAAGTAAAGCATCAATAATAATAACATCAGTTGTTGTTGATGTTGCAACAGACACGCAGCATGCATAAAGCTAAAGGTCTGACTCAGAGAGTTTTCTGTTTTCAATGATGAAATGCTGTTGGTTTAGTGGTGACACAGCTGTAGTTAGTAGCAGTAGTAGTGTTTCAAATCATTTTAAATATAAGCACTTTAATTTGAAATATCTTGGGTTGTTTTGCATGGCATTGTGTTTGGGAGGGCAGACTGGGTATTTAGGGGGGCAATGCCCCCCCCCCCCATGCCCATGCCTAGATCCGCCACTGCCCCCCCCCACCACACCCCACACACACACACACACACACACCCCACCGGGGGGGGCAGCCACGGAATAACTTAGCACACGGAATGAGGAGGCTGAGATCAACAGCAGTCATCCATTCATCTTAGGTTTCTCCTGTCACTCTCTCTTTCCGTGTGTAAACACTGAGCGGCCCGCGTGGTCAGAATGGTCTTTTGTCCGGTGTGTTTTTCCGTGGCCCCGGCTCTCAGGCACTTCAAAAGGCAACAAGTGACAGACGTCTGTCTTTCTCTTGGTGGTTTTTAAATACTTGTGGGGGGGGCTCCGTCCGCGATAGCATCTGGGGCTGAATGTCAAGCTATGAATCTTGCTCTATTAAAGCGCCACGGTTATGCCAGGGCTTCATTGTTATTTATGTCATGGACGTAGCCTAGAGAGGTATTTAAGCTACGCCTTCCGTCTCACAGCAGGGAGGAGGACTCCTGTGTGTGTGTGTGTGTGTGTGTGTGTGTGTGTGTGTGTGTGTGTGTGTGTGTGTGTGTGTGTGTGTGTGTGTGTGTGTGTGTGTGTGTGTGTGTGTGTGTGTGTGTGTGTGTGTGTGTGTGTGTGTGTGGGAAAAATAATGCCGGACGAAACAATTACCGGGGTGGTGGGAGAAAAAAAGAAAAGGAAAATTAAAATGAAGGAACTACAACAAAGGATAAAGTCAATGGATGAACAGTTCAATTAACTCCATATTAAGATTTCCTGGTGGGCTTCCAACTTTCTCATAGTCTCTCTCTCTCTTTTCTCTCTCTCTCTCCCAGCACTGAATCAAGCTAGCCACAGGAGGCAGGTGATCAGTCACACCTGCTTCACATAACATCCAGCGAAACACTAGAATGCCAAAAGCAGAGTTTCCACTTCAATTCCAGTGTCGTAGGCCCTATGAGACAGCGGTGCTTCACAGAATGTGTACGGAGGCATGTCCAGGTGTGCCTTTAGGGTGTTAGGGTGACATTATTATTGCAACTACACAACTACAGCATCCAAAAAAACTTGTTTTACTTTACTATATCGTCACTTTGTGTGCACTCATGTCCCAATGCAGAGGGAGATTATATGAATACCGGACCTCAAACCGCTTTTCCAAATCCACAGCGAAAAGTCCAAAGAAACAATTTCATTACTAACGTATTATGTAACGATTATGTGTATACAGTATCAAACCGAGATTATATTTCAGACCGAAAAATTATATTTGTGCAATTAAATGGTATAGTAATTAAATGAGAAATGACTTTTCCAAGCGGAGTCAAATTGACATATTTACTCTCTTGATATAGCATTCCCACTCCATCGTGTGTAAACTCTAAACAACTATACTCTCGACCACTAAATTCAATGCAATTAAAATAAATGTTTAAAGTGTTTTAGCAGTAAAACTAACATGCACTAACCGCAGCAAGGTGGAAAAGCGGCAACTTTTGAGGATTATATACCGTACCTCACATACTATATAAATCAATAGTTTTGCTGCATAAGCATATTTCATGTTGCATAATACATCAAACCTGACATTTGTTTTATATGTTTAATTCACCGTTGTTTGAGTATGTTGAAACGGCGTGCTATGATGACGTAACAGAAATTCAAGCACATGTCAGGTTGCAAGGCCTTCTGGGAAACTGAGTCCAATGCAAAGTGAACAAGGAGGTAGGGAATATCTTGGCTGACTTTGCTCTTTGTCTAAGACGCGGATCAATGAAGTGGCTTTTTTGTCATCTCAATAACAGACTATGACGGGAATGTTTTCAAGTGAATTTTCACGGATCAGAGGCGTTTGCTCCAAAGGTACAACTAAACACTCCCGACAGTCTGGATAGGATGTCAGATTTGAATGAAAGCATTCAAAGTGTTAATGTTAATGTAGGTGAACATTAAAAATATCTACCTATTTAGATTATTATTATTACCATTATTATTTTAAAGATCAATAAAAATAAAATAGTTGATCTACAGGCGTCATCTGTAACACATCTACTAAAAATACAGATGTGTGCCTAGAGATTGAGATCCTTTGGGCACAAATATTCTACAAAAAAACACTGGAAGAAACGTCAAAGGTACATGGCGGCGGTGGCATCTTAGGCCATGTAAAAATGGCAGCAGAGCAGCAGTGGCACGGTGGTTTATTCAACTTTAACTCCTCTCCGTGCGTCTCCGGCACCGTGCTCTCGGTATTTACATGTTTAATTGAGAAGTGTGCTGCTGCTTTCTCCTGCCCATCTGCCCAGTCCCTTCCTCTTATCATGCTCATTCCTCAAACTGACAGCTCTCCTTTTCTGCATATCTCTGTTAAACTCCTCCACCGCCGCTCTCTCTATACGTGGCCGCTACCGCGCCGCTACCTCGTCTTCCCCGATGTTTCCCTCGCCTCTCGTTCCATCTGCCGGCGCTGGAAATGAGTAACGACAACGCTGCTTCTCCTCCTCCTACCCCCCACCTGCCTGCCCGCCCGCCGCCGAATCAACCCGACGCGCGAGCCGTGCTCGATCCTCCACGCAACGGAAGGGAAAACAGCACGCTGTCTCCGCACGCGCGCCGCGGACGTCGACAACATCATGCAATTACGTTGAATAGTGGTGCTCGCCACGAAACTCTACATGTTCCACAGCGCAGGTTGTGTGTCACTCGCCCCCCCCCCCCCCCCACCCCCCCCCCCCCCAACCCCCCACATCTAAATCACCGCCTGTCAGACGCAACATGTGTGTCATTGTGTCCCCATCAGTGTGTTTCATTGTACCCACTACCACCTCTGAAGAGCTGCCTCTTATCTGCCGAGTGTCAGAAAGCCCCCCGCCACACTGCCGCCGCCCCCCTCTCTCTGCTGGTGCTGCCGCCGTTCCCTAAATGCTTTTCTATTAAGAGCAGTGTTGTGTCCCTCTGATAGCAGGACAAGCCCACCCCCCTTCCACTTCATCATTCATAATCCCAGTGGGCATCGGTTGGGCTCTGTGGACTCCGCAAGCCCACATCCACATCCAGAAAGGCTTTGTCATTCAGCACCGGGGGTATAAAACAACAACAACAAAAAAAAAAGAAACGACCATGAAGGCAAGAGTGAGAGACTGACTCCACCCCTCGCTCTTCAAGGGTCAGAAGAAGGAAGTGGGCCCAACAGGGTTCAAACACTCCACTCCATGAATGAATGGGTCCACTTCACTGGTGGATGTATTACGTTGTTGGAGGTCTCGGGATTATAGCTTCACATGCAGGGTATCTCTCTGTGAGTAGAGATAACAGATCCGCACACCGTTTTAAAAGCTCCAAAGAAAATTTATTGACAACAGAGCGGTAAAAAAAAAATACAACGTTTCGGCCTGAGGTGGCCTTCGTCAGGTATACTGGGGACAGCGCGACTGTCTCTGTGGTCTCGGGACTGAAGATGGCTCACCTGAATGTTTATGTTCAGACAACGGGGGTAAAACGTTCAAACAAACAAATGCCTGCCTGGTTTTTGCTCCTCTGTTTTTGACAACTGTACAGAACTACAACCTGATGTCATGCAAAATAGTTTTCCCCCCGGAGGACGGACGGTAGCCGATACATGGGAAAACAGAAAAAAAAAACGAGACAATCCAGTCCTCTCCATCACCACAGCCCCGGCTGAGACGATAAGTTTCAGCAGCTTGAAAAGTCTAAAATGATGTTCCCTCCCTTTCCCAGCGTGCAGCGGTCCCGCTGGGGGCCTCAACGTGATCAGTAGCATCCCCACCACGTCTCCTCATTATTGAGTAAATAGGTTTGGGCATGTCCTCAGTAAACAAAGCCAAGACTGACAGTTAAGGGAGAGAGGGGAGTGGGAGGCAGCCTCGTTCCCAATTAGAGTCGCCTCAGGCAAAACTTTAAAGAGGAGATCAATCCTACAGATCGCTAAACTGATCCTGTCACAGGGCCGGGGATATTTAAACCGCGGAGCGGAGCCCGAGCGGCGCGGCAGCGGGGCAGTTTCTCCCGTACAGTTTGACTGTGTGTTGCTAATGACTTGGGGGTAGGCTCTCTCACCAGGACACACACCCCACAGCGAGGCGGCTCCGTGATTGACGGGTGAAATCGGACCTCAGCTGCAGCGCTTGGCGCAGTGGGGGCCAGATGGGGGAAATAGTGATTTGCGTTTTTTAGTATGCAGCGCCTTCGCTTACGGATATTCCCTAATTGTCTCCCCCTTACTTACCTGTGAGGCTGTTTCCCCCATCACAGATGCAGAGTACATTTCAAATTAACCTGGAATGTTTTTCTTTTGACTACGTTTCCTACCGTCCCACGCCTTTGAAGCAGACTGATTAGAATTTGCCGGTGCGGCACCTCCTCCTCCTCCCTGTCCGTCTATACGCGAGGTGAAAA
The DNA here is from genome assembly GCA_039105355.1 of Benthosema pterotum. Classification (NCBI taxonomy): domain Eukaryota; kingdom Metazoa; phylum Chordata; class Actinopteri; order Myctophiformes; family Myctophidae; genus Benthosema; species Benthosema pterotum. The sequence goes on along the minus strand of CM076974.1, from coordinate 27,345,854 downwards.
GTTAGCGCCTATTGATGTCGAGGCAAAATAAAGGGATTAGCATGAGGTGAATGAAGCAAGAGCGCCAGTGGATGACAAGTGAAGTTTAACCGCATTGTCAATGCACGACATCCCCGCCAAAGCAAGCAGATACTGTATCTTTCCCTACAAGTCGAGTCGTGGGAAGACTCCAAGTCCCAGGCAGGAGCACACACACGGGTAATGTGTAATGAGCTACCCGAGCAGCACTCAGCGACGGCGGCGAAGGAGCGGAACATTTAAATAAGCATATGATGCATTATGTATATCGCTGAGGTTTCCTGTGCAGGAATTAATCATGATCATAAGAAGACAAACAACAACAACACGCCGTTTGCGGGCCGTGGCTAAATTGTTGTGATCCGGCGGCAACGCGAATTCATTTTTCATGCCATTAGAGGGGGATGAAAGGAAGACCTTAAAAGGTTTCGGTTTTGCCTGTCTGCATCTCTTATTGAGAGACGTTTCACTTTCAACTTTATTTGCGGATTATTGTAAATCCCCGGTACAAATCATATCACGAAATCATGTAGCTGGGACATTGGATGTGTTCTGCTAATGCTCAAGGAAGATCCCCTGAGGGAGTCATTGACTGGGGGAGAGAGAGAGGGAGAGAGAGAGAGGGGAAGGGAGATAGAAAACGAGACGGGGGACAGGAGGAAGAGTCAGTGAGAGGGTAGGAGAGAGAGAGAGAGAGAGGGAGAGTTACAGGATGGGGTGGGAGTGGGCGGGGTAAAGAAAGACAGAGAAGGAGGGGAGGGCGCTAGCAGTCAAGCAGCACTTTATCCTGACAGATCTCCTTTACACACTAATTTCCTTGTTAAAGAAGAGAAAATGGCACTCAATCCGGAGAAATCCTTTTCTCCCGGAGCCGGCCTGTCAGCTGAAGGATGAGTGGATACGAGGGAGCGGAGCAGCCCCGTGGCTTCCTCGGTGCGAGCAGCACGCCGCTGCCGCCTCCTCCTCCCTCCCTGTATAACCCTATCCATCCCTGTGCATGGCTGGAAAGAAACACATGCAGCTCTATACACTGTACTGTACTGTAGTATACAGTATAGGTCCCAGCTCAGAGATGCATGGAGCTTCTCTCTCCATCATCTCCCTACACCATAATTAATACGCCATCTGAGGATGATGAACCAACCATGCTGCTGCGTGGTGGGGGGTGGGGGGGAGTCGGCGTCCGCTTAACCGCTCGTTGGAAATCAAATGTGAAGTGAATTGATTTTTTCATCATGTCATCTCCATCGCAAATGGCAAACAAATCGTGTACAACCATTTCACGCTCCGTTGTTGGGTATAAACAATCCCCTGTGACAAAATGGCAACCCCACCCTCCCCCCACACACACGCCGAAACCACCACCACCACCACCACCCATCCTTCTCTGCAGTCACAGATTGCTACATTATCAGTAGAGGATGCTGATACGGTATTCCGATGTGCGTAATGTATGACCGAGGTCTTGATCGCAGTGCGGTTTAGCTCAAGACCTTTGTTTTCTTATAAGTCAGGGGGTTTAGCCCTTCAGCCTGCATGTTCTCATTCTCGCAGATTACTGTTTGCAGCGTGTGTGTGTGCGTGACTGCGTGTGTGTGCGTGCGTGTCAAGACTACTTTTCAGAAATCTAGGTAACAATTCAGATGCGATCGATAAGGAGTGACAGTTTATTCTAAGGCTTAGCGAGGGGGCCGAGAAAGAAACGACTCAAGCATCAAGTTGAGAGGAATGAATTTGTTTCGTATTTGATTTTTCCATTAAATTTATCACCACTTTAACACTATCTCTGCCCCTCTCTCTCTCTTTCTGTCTCTCTCTCTCTCTTTCCTGTCCCTTCCTTATCCATCTCTCTCTCTCTCTGTCACTTGCATCAACAACAAGGCTGTAAACGAGCTGTCAATTCCTCCCCTTTTAGCTTTCCATGTCATCACTTTCATCCATTTTTGATTGTTTCACACCCTACATCCGCAATGCTTTTAGTACTCATCTGCAACCTTGAGAGATGATCGGCTCTTCCCCTCCCTCCCCAAAAAAGGAGAAAACGAATTACAGAAATGCGTTGTTTTTTTTGAGCGGCAGGAGTCTATCACATCCACTTGCCCTTTGTAACACTTCATCATATCTTGCTGCGGCCGGGAAAAAAATATATAGTTGAGAAACCCTGTTTCTTACGAAATTGCCTAATGCTGGTTTGGCGCACAATCGCATGGTAAATCTGTTACCACTTTGTCAAGAGAAACCACTTGAGGTTTCCTGGAGCTCAGCGGCGGCGGGCAGAGTGGGGGAAACTACCACCGCGAAAACTACATGTCCTATTTCTCCCGCTGCTTCTCTCTCCCTCTCTCTCTTCTCTCTCTCTCTCTCTCTCTCTCTCTCTCCTTCTCTCTCCCTCTCTCTCTCCTATTAAAGCGATTCCAAAACCACCCGCACCAACCCCCTCGCCTCGCCCCGCCGTCCGCGCTCTCCCCTCCTCCGTGTTTCAGATTCAAGGGTCATTGAGGAAGCCAATCAGAGGGACAGGCCCCCAGTCAGAGAGCCCAGCGACGTTGAACAGGACGGGAACCAGCTGATGAAATTCATCCATACTTCTCACTTATGATGACATGATTGATTTTCCCTCAGAGTGCTCAAATGTAGGATTGTCTTCTACCACCCCACAACCCCCACCAACCTTCCTCCCGTCTTCTACTCCTCCATCCCCTCCTCGATCTGCCCACCCACCCACCAAGCCAGCAGCTAATGGATAAAGCCTCTGTCTGTCTCAGTGCATTGGCGCTGCTGGGTGGTGGTGGTGGTGGGGGTGTGGACGAGGAGGGGGGGAGAGAGAGAGCTTGACGAGTGGAAGAACAACTGCAACGAATGAAGGGTGAAATCTGAGAGTGCAATTTTCCGTCTGTCAATCTCCCTTCAACAGAACAAGTTGACCACCAATCAGCGGAGTCGATTCCGGGCGGGGGTGGTGGTGGGGTGGCGGGTGGGGGTGGTGAGGGGGGGGGGCGATGGCAGCGTTTTGAGTGACAGCGTCATGTCACTGCATTAACAGAGCGATGAGTGGCAGTAAAAGGAATTTTTTGAAGGGTTGAGAGAGTTATTTGATTTGTGTTCTGGTGGGATGTGATTGGGGGGTCCGGGGGGGGGGGGGAGGGGGGTGTGCGCGGGGGTATCGAGAACCCGTACTTTTCTGCCTTAACAAATGAACAAACTGACAGGTCAATGCATAACATATCGCGCTGTATAATTCATGGCTCCGAATTTGGGGTGGGGGGAGTCCTGTCATCCGCGAGGTGCCTCAAAACACAACCAATTAAGCTTTACTTAATTATTAAAGGTAGAAAGTGAGGGGCGAAACATGCCTTAAAAACTCTCAGTTCCAGTCAATTACGATAAAACTTTAATGAGCCTGGATAGAGAGCCATAAAAACTGATAGCCCCTCCGTCATGAATTATATATCCATATCGATTTTGTTTTCTTTGCCATAAGAATTGCAGGTAATCGTATGTTACCACATGTAAAGTGCACTTCCCTGGTGTGGATAAATATTAACTATCAAATATAGATGAGGGCGTGTGCGCATTTTATGACCGAATCCGACGGCACGGCAAATGAAGAGGCGCGATGTCGAAAGGCGAAGGCCGTGGGGAATGGATGAAGGGTGCCATATCTGACAGGAGGGGAGAGACCCTTAGCGGCGCCGGGGGTTGATATGTTACCTAGTTAGCGTCACAAAGAGTGGAATAAATAGTTCTTTATTATTTGTGGTCGCCATCATGTCTCTCCTAATAGACAGGCTATGCCGAGTTTAAACCACATTATCCTCCGCGAAGACCATCGCAATTACTCTTGAGAGCAGGGTCTGATGCGTGGATAAGGCAGGTCGTCCATGTCTTAATGAACACAAACAATGTGAAATGGAGGTACGGAGCAGTAGGGGGAAGGATAATGGTGGGGGCTAGGCCTGTTTTAATAGAGACAGCACTAAGTTGTTTGCTATGATCTATGCTGACTTCTCCTTCGAGTGCTGCCTGGAACCTACCCTCCCTGCCCCCATCATCCTCACCCAACGTCATTGTGCAGGGATCTTCTTCTTGCTCTCCCCCCCCCCCTTTCCATGATCCTATTACCCAATCAATCCACCCACCCACAACCTTTCCTCTGCTTTTCACAAGCAGAACATGAGGCGCAAATCCTGTTTTGGTGGTGGTGGTGGTGGTGGGGCTGCACTGTTGTGTATATATGCTCTCATCGCAAAGTCGGAGGGAAAACGTCTATGTCCAAAACCTGCCAATGTGGTTTTGATTATACTCGCGATCCCTTGGTGATACGGCTCATCGGTTAAATATTTAGAAAAAGCCACTAACCGCTTGAATCTGGCGTCCTTGTTTTTCGGGGCATGTCATCATCAGCTGAGTATTTCAAAACCTTTCAAAAATAGTGAAAAATAGCAGCACCACATGTTGCAAGGTGACACATTGTGAGCTTGTACATCGGCTACCTTCGCTACTTTAGCGCGACGCCGTGCCTGGCCACCAAGTAGGGCAGAGGTGCCCACACTTTTTTGACTTGAGAGCTACTTTCAAAATGAGCGGCTCAACAAGATCTACACATTAAAAAAATTGAGAGAAACCCCAATTGTGTGGACTCATGAAATTACGTAATTCAGATGTTTAAATATAATTTAACTCTTGAGAGTTAAATTATTTTAACGCTTTCAAGAGTTACATATCTATACATTTTAGGGGACTGTCATGTGATCTACCTGCATGACCTGTGTGATCTACTGGTAGATCACGATCTACCTTTTGGGCAGCCCTGAAGTAGGGCAATAATATTCACAACAAAACATAAGTTGAAATGTGCACTATACAAGCTCTCTGGCCGACAGTGACACCTTCTAGCCTTCTGTATACACGTGTTGACTCGTCTCGCTGTTGTTGTCACTGTCACAGAGTCTCGCGTCTCGTTGGACACTGGCAGAGGTTAAAGGGCACCAAACCGGATCACCGTGACACCCGGTGAGAGTGTTATCCCCGGGACAAATGGCTCAGCACTGGGTTAATTGATAAACTGCCGCTTCACTCCATTAGTCAGACAGACCAGGCTTAACGAACGAACACAGACACAGGGTGTCACTGTGAATATGTTAATCACGACCATGCAGCCATAATGGGACTCTCTCCTCCACCCTCGGCCACCTTGTGCCTATACCGCCTTGGTATAGGGCTGGCTATTAGGGAACTAAATGTCCTAGGCCTAACAATCGCAATAGTCATGGACTTATATGGATTTTGCAAGAATAATAATATTCTGGGAATGATCGGAAATATCATGTTTGTTTTTTGAAATATTTTCCAAAAATTAGACAATCTTTAAGCTCTACAATGCAAGGCGTTGTGAGCTTGTAGATCGTAAATGACCCCTTATTTCATTTTTGAAAGTATAAAATGGGATAGTATAATAGTATAATAGAGACAACCTTTTAGCCAAAAATCAAAAGATATATATAGCTATATTGTTAGCCTTTTTCCCGTCTACGTCGCCTCTACTTTGATGCTGCGTTTGTTTCCCTGCAGACAGACAATTGCTTCGCCTTGCAGACAGTCCAGAACTTTGTTGTTGTCAACAAATCATGAAAAAACAAAACATTCGTCGGGCTCAGGGAAGGCGGTGCTAATGTGAGAGGGGGAGGAGGGGGTTGTGTGGGGTGAGGTATAGCGTTTTAGCCAATCACAGCACAGGAGTCTCCAGCGGATTCATAATAATGAGCCAATAGAGTGGAGGCGAGGTGGAGGTAGATTCTGTGATTTAAACAAATCTGTTTACAAACACAGTGTTTGTACACACTAAAGTTGCCTCTATTACCTTTGAAAGTCAATTACAATATTTCCGCCCCCAAAATCTCAGACGATATCCAGTCTCATATCACGATATTGATGCATTATTGATACATTCCCAATCGCTACCTCCTGGTGAACTATGGAGAGGGGAAAAAAGGGGCGGGAGGGGAGGGGGGATATTCACTTCACCTCAAAGTCTCCGCACTTGTATCATCCAAGGCTATTTATCAATGAAGGAGGAGGAGGAAAAGGAGGAGAGGAGCGGGAGGAAAGCAACGAGAGAGAGAGAGAGAGACGGACAGACAAGAGTGGTCCTGGGTGTTATTGAATATAAATATATAATAACCCCCCGTGTAAAAAATGCATCATTTGGCCTTTTCACAAAGATGGTTGTAATATAGCGCTAGGTGAGCGCTGTACTTGACGTACACACTGGAGGTGAGGGTGTCAGGGGAGAGCTCGCTGGAGCGAGAGGAGTTTTTTATTGTTGCCCAGCCCCTTCCGCTTAAGTGCACATGGCTGGGAGGAAGCCGGGACCTCCAGCGCTGACCCCTGCGCATGTATATTTAATAGGCCATCAGTTGGCCGGGGCAGCGCTCTGATCAGGATTCAGAGAGGGGCTTTGAACACCCCTGTGTATTCCTGAGCGTGCAGCCTCAAGCTGCTCTCCCCAGCTGTGTCAATCCGACAGCACTGTTACAGGCACCCAGACAAGGCCCTGTGTATGGGCACTGTGCACCGCTCACTAGTGCCTAATGACTATACGGTAGAGAGAGAGAGAGAGAGAGAGAGAGAGTGGGGGGAAAAAAGGAGAAAAAGAAATAAGGCAAAGCAAACAAAAACACAATAACACTTGGCGTGTTATTGCAGCGCTGCTATACCATCTAATGAGTGGCTTTTTTTAAAGAAAAAAAAGTGAAAAGCTGATATATACTGTACTGTGGGGGCCTACTATTTGTGAATGTGCGTGCGTGCATGTCTGCTCCGTGCGCGTGCGTGTGTGTAAATTACGGGGGGGCCCCGCGTTCTGTACGGCGCTGTGTTTCCCCTTAATAATAACAAAAAGCCAATCTCACGGTCACTGCACTCCGCACACTGGTAACGACTGCAGGAACAAGGTGGCAAACAGAGCAGTGTGCCACTCGTGTGTCTTCGCCTCTAACAAGGTATCACTGGCGCTTTGAATCAAAGTGTGCCCCGACGAGAGGTGCGTGCGTGCACACACAACGTGCACGCAACCTATAGGCGTAGTACGCTTATGTCTGCACACATGCGTGTGTATGTGTGTCTATGTGTGTGTGTGTGTGTGTGTGTGTGTGTGTGTGTGTGTGGGCAGCTTAACGAGGGCGGTTCATTTGACAGGCAATTAGTTTGCGGAGCTGCTATTGACAGCCCCTGTGCTTGTGTTTGTTCAACAGCTCTGGGTGAGTTCCACGCTCCCTGGGCTACGTGACAAAGCACCTCCGACAGGGAGCTCCTGATCTCCGCCGAGGCTTGGAGGCTCTCGCTCTCTGCGTACGTGTCTGTGTGTGTGTCTGTGTGTGTGTGTGACAGCCAGCTAGAGGGAGAGGCGAGGAGGAGAGGAGAGGAGAGGAGAGAGGTAAAGTGGGGAGGGGGGAGGAGAGAGATACCAAAGCCCACAAGGGTCTATTAGAGGGGTTGTTGCAAGTTAATGTAGCCACCACCCGCATTTTGTGTCTGTATTTTGAACAGGGGGCCTGAGCAATGATGTTGTCATTTGTTGTTTGATTGTGGGGATAGTGGAGGGTAATCTTAGGAGACACGGCAGGCAGGGCTCCCCGTGCACAGTACACGGCACGCACACACATAAAAATGCACATACATACGGAGAGGGATGGGGCGAGAGAGAGAGACATGGGGAAGAGAGAGAGAGAGGCGATGGTGGTATAGAGCAGTGGTTTTCAACCGGTGGTCCGGGGACCACCAGTGGTCCTTGAGATGGTTCCAGGTGGTCCCCAGCTAAGTTTAACCAGATGTAACTCTTGAGAACGTAAAAATGAAACCAAATGGACCCTGGCGGGTCCATTTGGTTTCATTTTTTTTACACTCTCAAGAGTTAAAATATTCATCATAGCCATTTTGGAATGTATGTTTTGCTTGTTTTGTTTCCCAAATCCAGCCTGGAAATCTTTAGATTTGGGATCTGTGGGGCTAAAATGTCATCAAATGGTGGTCCGTGGCTCAGATCTTGAATAAATGGTGGGCCCTGGAATCAAAAAGGTTGAAAACCCCTGGTATAGAGGGAAAATACAACAAGAAACCCAAACGCTCTTTTATCCTTGAAAATCCCATATTCTAATGCACGCGGGCCCATCCCTCGTTTTTTTTTTTTTTCTTTTTAACTCGCAACCGTTTCGTTTGTAGAGAGCCGCTCCGAGCGATCCCCCCCCCCCCCGATCAATATCATTATTTTCACAGAGGATCGAAGCGCCTTCACAGAGTTAATGGGGGATTGAGGTGGTAAACGTTTACCATCTCACTGTCAGCAGTGCACTGGTCCATAGTGGTGGTGTGTGTGTGTGTGTGTGGGGGGGGGCTGCAGATGACAGGACTCTCTGGCCCCCGCCGCTGTGGACGGACGGACACACTGTGTGGAGATGTCCTGCGAAGTCGACAAGGCTGCATGGACTGTCAACCGCCTGCCATGCCCCTGGATGTCCTGAACACATCAGCCACTTGGAGTTAGAGCGGCGGCATGCATGGTGCCGTGACTTTCTGCTAGAGCTAACAGAAAAACAAACCGGAGGACGCTATGGCAGCACAGCACAGCACAGCGCCGCGGCGTATGGCATTGTTAGCACCGACAGCGAGGAGAGAGAGACTGTAAATTGGGGAGATACTAGCCCACAGGTTAGCCTGTACTGTATGTGATTCTAAAGCAAGGATGACATGTTTTCCATTTTGTTTTTTTGTTTTTTACAACTATAGCACATATGGCCGTTTAATTAACAAAGGTGGCAGATGAAATGCCGTGATAACGGTCGTTGTTAGCCGGTTTTTCAACTTCGCATCAGCTGTTCGGCGGGATTTCTTTTTCTGGGGGGCGGGGAGGGAGTGGGCGGTGTGGACCCCTAATCTGCAGCTGGCAATGCCAAAGCACATTCTCCCATATAGCAAGCAGCATATGCTAAATAGCTCTTCAAGCACGCAGATGCATTGCTGTAAAATACCTCCCCTGTCTGGGGGTATCTGCGTCTCCCAGATGGGTCCCGTTTCTGGCTGTGCCAGGAAAACCGCATCTCGTCAACAGACTATGAACTATGGGGCGTCACATGACCACGGGAGATAGGGGGAGTCCTTTTCTGTCTGGCCTTGGCACGACGCGGTCGACCGATGCATCATCGAGAGAGAGAGAGCCTCGCACACTTTGTCTGTCAGGGACCGAGGTAGCTCTCCGCAGGGGGGGGGGGGGGGGGGGGGGTAGTGAGGTTTACCCGTTTGAGAGTGTCGAAAAGTTCTATTCAACGGAACAAGAGTTTGGCTTTCTTTTTTTTGCTCTGCTTCTATTTTTTTTTTTTCGAATTGGGGGGGAAAAGGGGGCTAATCAGGCAAGAAAGTTGGGAGTCGATTTGGACTGCGCCACGAGGGTGTGACAGAGCCGTATAAGAGATTTCATGGGACGTTTCACCATGATTCATTGAGTTATTGGTTTCCGCCCTGTTTTAATCGCCCCGGCCCGGGGTCGACGAGAGCCAAAAAATCTCGGGAGGAGGATTCCCGGCGAGTTCTCGTTTTTTTTTTTTTTCTCTCTCTCTCTACGAACCGTTTCAGCAGAAAGGAATTTGGTGTGCAAAGTGCCTCACGTCATTCGAGGCGTCCTTCACAGCTTCGGGGGCCCTAATTCAAACCACATGGAGGCCATGCAGCGTCCGGTTACGGACCTCTGCAAGGAGAAAAAAAAAACGGGGGGAAGAAAAAAAAGAAAAGAAAAAAAGCAGGACACGCTCCCATTGGCTGCTCCGGGATGGGAAATGGGGTGTCTCGATGGAGAAAGATAACAAACACGGCCCTAAGTAGGAGTCACAACACGGCCAAAGCACACACACAAATTCACATGCATAAATATACACGACCCGACGTACATACACACACGCCGTAGTACACAAATATACATGCGCTGCACAGTAGAATGTTAATTTATCCATCTGTACCTCCGGGGAGTGTTGGTGTGTTGGTGTAGCTACATCATGTAACCAAATGGACCAAACCCACGGACGGGTTCCTTTTTTGGGGTTACATGGGCCGCACTACTGCCCGGTTAGAGTGGAATTATTAGCACTCTGCATTTTACTGCGTACCCGGGTACGCAGTAAAATGCAGAGTGCTAATAATCGGGTACGCCGTACCCGGTGTACAACGTACACACGAGCACATACAAATACGCATGCATATACACAAATACACACGGACGCGGACACTTATGGGCCATGGAAAGGCTGTTTTGCTTGACATGATGGAAGAACGAGCAGCGAGCCTCCGTCTGCGCGATATTGCCTCCTATTCTTCATTGACAAGCACATACAGTATATATATATATATTTTTTTTTGCTGTTCCCAACTGACTCGGCGCTGAACTCCATTTATGAATTATCTGACATATTTCCTGCTATTTTTCTGACAGCAGTACTCAGAGGAAATTTCAAGGCACCTTTCTCCTGACAAGTAGAAATATCAATATTTGAATAAATTGCAGATTTGGATCTCCGCACATGGATGCTCTCACCCACCAGCGGCGGCATTGCATTGCGCGACGCGAGGGGTGTGTGTGTGTGTGTGCATGCATGTGCACGCATGCGTGGTGTTGCTAGTGTGTGCATTTGAGCGTGCACGTGCTAGAGAGAGAATAAGATTGCATGAGAGAGCGTGCACACGTGTGCGTGTGTGTGTGAGTGAGTGTGTGAGAGAGAGAGAGAGAGAGGGAAATGGGAAGGGGTTTGTTTCATTCTGTTACCACGGTCTTATCCCCCTGAGCCCGGAGGCAGAAATCTGTATGCAGCATTTCATTAGGGGGGAGCTCGACTGAGTGACACGTGAAGCACACCTCACCGTCGACCTGATGAAGTTTACTTCCCTCAAACGACAAAAAGCCACTTTGTAGACTAGCCTTTTTTTTCTCTTCCTCTCTCTCTCTCTCTCCCTCTCTCCATCTCTCTCTCTCTCCTCCCCATAGAGGATAGTACTGTAGAAGAGAGAGGGGGCGATGTGCTGTGCAACAATAAAAGAATCATGAATGTCGTTTGGCGGGGAAAAAAATGACAGGCCTATCTGTACACAAATATGTCTCTTCAAGAAAAATGCGAGCGTCAGAGCATTTTCCTTTTACCCGCTCTCTCTCTCTCTCTCTCTCTAAAGTGGCTAACGTACAGCTTGTTACAACTGTCAGTGTTCACAATATGATCACCTTCAATATAAGCGTGAAGAGGAAACAGTATATAAATGCTATCCCCCATACACTCCTCCTCCTCCTCCTCCTAAACAACAACAAAAAAAAGAAACGATAAATAGGAAGCCAAACGTGTGATTTTTCATCTCATGGCTGGAAATGCAAAAAAAAAGTGGCGTGGAGTGTTATACACGGTCGCGCAATCCCCGCTCGATCGCTGAACGAAATCATTTACAAACAAATATGGCATTCTGGCTAGGGGGGAGGGGGGGGGGGGGGGGGGTAAAAAGAGAGAGAGGGAGAGAAAGAAAAACGCTGATAAATACACCGTCTGTGCATGAGAGGTCAATGTCAAGCATCCATAACACTCACGGGCGCTGTCTCCTCCTCTGCTCCCCGTGTTACGTATGAGAGACTCCTGCCTATCCGTCTCACTCTGTTTAGCTGCTAGCGGCTGCCTGCCCTGCGCTAGGGCTGTCTGCGTATGTCCGCTGACACCGCCGCTGATAGATCGCTCTCCTTGCCTCCGTTTCCCCCCGCAACCACCACCACCACCGCCCCCCGCAACCACCCACCCAACCACCCCCTCTCACTCTCCATGTCCACCCCCCCACCCACCCCCACCGCCACCCCTGTTTCGGTACAGACCCTGAGAAATGGCTTAGCCAGGCGTGAGGTCACCCAGGTACCGAAAAGGGCCATGACCCCTGCGACCTCCCCGCACTGACCCCCGTGACCCCCAGAACATCATACTACTTTCTCCCTCTCTCTCTCTCTCTATACCCGCTGACGCCGACGGGGAAAACAAAAACAAATCTTATCGCAGCAGCCGCCAGCCGCCTCTGTGGCGATCACAGCGAGGAGCGAGGAGGGGGTCTTATACGTTGTGTGTGTGTATATATATTTATATATCAGTGCAATGTGCTTCCTTTGACAATCATCCATCCACATGACCTGTGATTTCTCCGACGACCAGGGGCGGATGTAACATTTCCCAATTGGGGAGGCAGGAGAAAATGGTAAGGGGGCGGCTTCATCGCCCGTGGCGCGAAGCGACACGGGCGATGAAGCCGCCCATACCATTTTCAGTTACAAGGCTTTCATTAGTCAAGTAAAGCATCAATAATAACATCAGTTGTTGTTGAAGTTGCAACAGACACGCAGCGTGCATAAAGCTAAAGGTCTGACTCAGAGACTTTTCTGTTTTCAATGATGAAATGCTGTTGGTTTAGTGGTGACACAGCTGTAGTTAGTTAGTAGCAGTAGTAGCGTTTCAAATCATTTTAAATATAAGCACTTTAATTTGAAATATCTTGGGTTGTTTTGCACGACATCATGTTTGGTGGGGCAGACTGGGCATTTAGGGGGGCATTTCCCCCCCCATACCCATGCCTAGATCCGCCCCTGCCGACGACAGGGTCTGCTTGACACTCGACGCGGCGGCGGAGCTAGGGGTGACGGTGCACGCCGTGTCCACCTCCTCCTCCTCCTGTATGTATACATACTCCCCCCACCCTCCTTATCTCCTCCTTCACTCCACTCCATCTCTGCTCCCAGCCCTGCTCCTTCCCCTCCTTGTGTGCACAACTTAATAAGCAAGTGAAGGGGTAGATTCCCATTATGGAAACCCTGAAAAAAGGCAAAGACATTTCCCCCCTTATCTGGTATCTCCATCTGGAGGAGTCTCTCTCTCTCTCTCTCTCTCTCTCTCTCTCTCTCTCTCTCTCTCTCTCTCTCTCTCTCTCTCTCTCTCTCTCTCTCTGTCTCTCGTCCAATCTCTGTGTGTGTTCTGGTGTGTTCTATGCTTGCTGCTGAGATGGCTTTCACTCTTGACTGGCCACAATGAGATTGGCCAACCAGGTTGACTCTATTCGAATCGACAACCCATTTCAATAAAGTAACAAAACAGAACGGGGAGTGCTGATGTTGAATAAAACATTTGTTTTAGTGTGTGTGTGTGTGTGTGTGTGTGTGTGTGTGTGTGTGTGTGTGTGTGTGTGTGTGTGTGTGTGTGTGTGTGTGTGTGTGTGTGTGTGTGTGTGTGTGTGTGTTGTGTGTGTGTGTGTGTGTGTGTGGGTTAGGGCTAAACTACAGAGCACACGGAGTGGCATGGAGTCTTAAATAACAGAAATCTTTGAGATTGTAGTTTAAGTGTTTATAGGAGAGGGCAACCCGATAGCCGACCGAATGCGTTGCATACCACATGGGCTCTGATATCTGACAGCAAAGTCCTTGGTTTGATTCCCTGGCTGGCTGGCTGGCTGCAGGGGCGGATCTAGGCATGGGCATGGGGGGCAATGCCCCCCTAAATACCCTGTCTGCCCCCTCAAACACGTTGCCATGCAAAACAACCCAAGATATTTCAAATTAAAGTGTTTATATTTACAATGATTTGAAACACTACTACTGCTACTACTGTAACTACAGTTGTGTCACCACTAAACCAACAGCATTTCATCATTGAAAACAGAAAACTCTCTGAGTCAGACCTTTAGCTTTATGCATGCTGCGTGTCTGTTGCAACTTCAACAACAGCTGATGTTATTAGTGATGCTCTAATAAAACTCCTGTCCTTCTCTTGCCCCCCAAATGGGACATGTTACATCCGCCCCTGGCTGGCTGCATGTCTGCATTCGCTGGCCTCCATTTCCCTCTATATACACTATCTACCTATCAAATAATGTCTCGAGGAGGAAAAAAAAGCCCCCAGCCAGCCAGCCAGCCAGCCAGCCAGCCAGACATCGACATAAAACATCTAGGCCTCTATCACACATTATTAAACTGTCACAACGTTGACACCCGGTTTGCTTTCAAATGTTTTAGGCCCGTCATCATCTCAGGGGCACTGCCTTAACAGTGTGTTGTACCCCCTCAATGCCTCTCTCTCTCTCTCTCTCTCTCTCTCTCTCTCTCTGCCTCTGCTATCAGATCAATTATGGCCACCTCATAACCAGCGGATCTGGCTAACAGACTAATAAAGATTACACTGAGGTCAGCAAGTCACTAATCCCCGGCGTTATTAGTAAAAACAAAGCCTACAGATTTTTTTTTCCTTCTCTTCTCTTCTCTTGGCCCTGCACCTCATCACATCTGAGCGTGACCGTTGTGCACGTGCATAGGGGTCCCCGAACATAATACGGTGTGACTTAAACCATACAATGAGAAGAGAAAATAAATACGCTAAGAGCGGCTAGGGGGGGTGGACAGGGCCAGGCCTCTGTGGGCCTATGTCATCACTCCCTCCGGTCTCTGGCCCCGTGCCCCCCTCCAACCCGCCCCCCTCCACCCCGAGGGGAAGGGCCCGGTGATTACGGGGGCTCAGCTTCCCTCTAAGAAAGCAAACCGGAGCTGCAGTCCAAACAAGGGCCGAGCCGGCGGTGAGAGGAGCGCAGCTACGCGGCGGCGGCTCGGGTTTACCCCGCTGCCGAGCTCCGACCTGGCTGGCTATAGGGCTGGAGATGCAGGGGCGGATATATCTAGGCATGGGCATGGGGGGGGGATGCCCCCGTAAATGCCCTGACTTCCCCACCAAACATGGCAGCATGGAAACAACCCAAATTTCAAAAATATTTCAAATGAAGATGATTTGAAACGCTATTCTAATAACTAACTACAATCGTCACACCCACTAAACCAACAGCATTTCATCATTGAAACCATCAACATCATTGAAACCAACAACAACTGATGTTATTATTGATGCTTTACTTGCCTAATAAAAGTCCTGTAACCGAAAATGGTTCGCGCCACGGGTGATGAAGTCGCACCCCATACCATTTTCTCCTGCCCCCCACCCCCCAATTGGGAAATGTTACATCCGCCCCTGGCTGGACGGCTGGCCCCTGGGCCCCGCATTAGACCCCCTCTCCCCTTCCCCAAGCCACCCTGGGCCTCCTCTCCTCTCCTGGACAAACAAACAACCAGCACTTAAACGCAGTCGATGTGGTGGATGTAAGCCGGTGCCACCAGCGCTGCAGCAAGGCAACCCGATCCAATTGGATTTGCTTTATCACACCATATAATGACTCTCAGGCCGGCTCCGCTCCGATGGTAGAAAATACAAAAGATTTAAACAAATAAGAAACATGCCTAGTATAGCCCCTGCCTGCCTGCCACCATGCAACCACTCTGTTGGCCTGTTTAGGGGGTTCGGCCCAAGAACAGGCAGCCCCCCATCCCACCCGCCAACCACCCCCACACCTCCAAACAGATGGGGAGGCATCTCAAAAATGTTCTCTGCCCCCGAGGGACATGTGGTTTTCCCCATCATTATATAACTGTAAACTCCTGGATGTCAGAGATTGGGGATAATAACTTTCAGATGTCGGCATGAAGCGCTGAAACCCTCAGCCCTCAGCCCGGGACCTGCTGGATGGGAACAGTTATTTTGGCAGAGGGGAGGAAGTCCGAGAGATTAGGACTGAGATGTGTTGCTGCGGAGGAAAAGGATCTGGATCTGGACTGGAGAAACCTGCACTGTATAACCAGGCTGGCTGTGAGTGTGTGCAGTGCATGCACTGGAGTCGGTCGGCGCTAATGGTTGGGACTGCTTGGGAGGCAGTGTCCATGAGAGCGATTGCATGTTTGCGAGTGTGTGTGTGCGGTGTGTGCGTGTGTGTGTGTGTGTGTGTGTGTGTGTGTGTGTGTGTGTGTGTGTGTGTGTGTGTGCGTCCGTGTGTGTGTGTGTGTGTGTGTGTGAGGGCGGGTTAACGAGAAAAAGAGTGGCCAATTAATATCAAAACCGCAGGAAGTCATGTCATCGTGTTAACGCGCAGAAAATCAAGCCAAAGTGCACATGGCTGATCCCCGTTACCTTTAGCAAATTCCGTCTCAATTTTGGGCCCGGATTGGATATGACAGGTCCAGCGGCCCGCGCTGCACTGCAGATGTGCAGCTAATTCGGGAAAAAAAAAAAAAAAAAGGGACGGAAGGGACACGCCCACTCGAATAAATGAGTCCTTATAGAGGTGTCATCCTGCGAAAAACCATTTTTACGGGTTTGTCTCACATGGGTGGCGAGGCGTCATTGTTCACTCCCACCGCCGCCGCCCGCCGCTGCCTCTCCCTGACGGCCGCTAGCGCTGACCATATGGTCAAGGTTTTTCTCTTTTCGCTTAACTCGACTCCTCAATCCTCTTGTGAAATGAAATATCTCCTTTCACATATTTATGTATCCTTCTTCTTCTTCTCACATGGTTAGAGAAAAAAAAGAAAGAAACATCAACAATTGCAGTTTTGTTGTTTTGTTTTTCGTTGTTGTTTTTTCTTCTTTGAAAGTATATTGAACGCGGTGCTGAACAAGCAGAGGAGTGTTTTTTATTGTAAATCAATAGTGGATCGATCGGCAGCCTGGGTGTTGAATATGGATCAATATCACAGCAGGCTGCGGAGGAGATCTGATTTCAATTGGCAAGAGGAGCCCGCAGCAGGTTTCCATCAAGCGGTAATTCAAGACATGGGAACATAAGTCAGATGGATTGATATAGACTAGCCAGGACCTTTCTTGCCACTGAACCAGCACAAAGGAAATTTCTGTCATATATCATTAACGCAGTTGGGGCAGGCTGTAAAAATGGGGGCTAAGCCAGAGTACCTCGCTGACCCTCGATGCGTAAGAGGGGGGTCAAACGCTGCATAAACACTCTACACTCGCTATTAGGACATGCAGGGTGACTCTGGATGTGGGGCTATAGGAATAGAACATGGACTCATCCTCCCCGCTACAGAAAATAGATGGTGAGAGGCTCTGCTTTCACAGTTCACACACACAGACACACACACAGACACGCCACAGTGCGGTCGTGTTCTGTGGGACTTCTGGTACTGATTATAGGGGGGGCGGTCAGGCCCGAGATACATAACTGTAAGCTGTTATTAATTTACTAAACAAATGTCCCGGAGAAGGGCTATGGTGTGTGGCGAAATATTTTGCGCTTGTGGGTTATCACGTGTACGTGATCTTTATTAAAACCACATATTTTATTTGTTTAAGCAGCATAACGGAACACGTAACAAGACATTAACCGGACACAAATGTTATTCCCCCCGCGCGCATGCGAGTGCGTGGTCCGTGTGGTAGTGATGGGGTACACGACGCTAAAAGAAAAAAAAAAGGGGGTCACTTTGTACATTCATCACTCGTTCACGATTCCCGGACAAGAGAGAGAGAGAGAGAGAGAGAGAGGGGCACTGTTCCAAATGACAGCATTGTAAAACAATAAAAACAGAGCTATAGTTAGAAATAACTTGTCACTTTTAATAAATGACACTGGTTCAGGGCTCTTTCTCAGGGGCCCGCTCCTCCGATACATCCCAGGGACCCCTGGGGCCAGCCGGAGCAGGCAGCAGACCAGCTCGTTTCCCCGTGGTAACTGATGACCCTATCCCTGAATCCCCCCACCACCACCACCCCTCTCCACTACCACCACCATCTTTGTCCTGTGACCCCACGCCAGTGGGAGCAGGACCATGTCCGATGAAAATCCTCCCGACTGCTTCCCATCCTAATCTCGCCCCGTGTCACACTACAAATTGCTACATTCAGAAAATGGAAATAGATTGAGGTGGAGACAGGGGGAGGGACGATGGAAGAGGAGGGGAGGGATAGAAAGGGGAGGGGGAGGAGGGAGTGTGTGTGTGGAGGAGCGCATCGACAACCAGTCCCCTAAG
This sequence comes from Benthosema pterotum, assembly GCA_039105355.1. Lineage (NCBI taxonomy): Eukaryota > Metazoa > Chordata > Actinopteri > Myctophiformes > Myctophidae > Benthosema > Benthosema pterotum. Next base: position 27,327,928 of record CM076974.1, on the reverse strand, counting down.
AAAAATACTCGAGGAAAAAGAACGACTCGGGAGATCCCAGCGAGGAATCACATCTCGGCGCAGCATATTGATCTGATTTACAAAACCTCCACTCTAATGCGAAACAAATGGCGTGGGCGTGAACTGGTACTTAACCATAAAACCCCAGCATTACTCCGTCTCCGATGAAATACCACATATATCCCTCAGCAGGGCCTAATGTGCTGTTTTACGGCCAGATACGACTGAGGTTGACCCAACAGTTTGTTTGACAATTAGGGGGAACCTAATAAGGATTGAATGGGAGCGAGAACATTGCCAAGAGAAAGAAAAGAGACCCTTTTTTTCTCCACTTTTCTCCACTTTTTTAAAAGGGGAATTCCACCCGTTTTCAACATTTTACTATGTCATTAATATACCTTAGAGATGTTGTGTGGACATGACTAAAAAAAAGTCACCAACCATTCTGTGTTCCCTAGAAATGGAGGTCTGAAAAAAATCATGGTTACCATTAACCATGTTAGTGGCTTTTTTTCAGAGCCCTTTTTTTCTGGGAGTGTACAAATGGAACCAAATGGACCCTCTAGGGTCCATTTGGTTCACAATTGCACAATCTCAGGACAATTTTGAAAATGGGTGGAATACCCTCTTAAGACAAGAAAAAAGGCCAAAAAGGGCGAAATAATAATAATAAAACACTGGTCTGTGCGACTGACCTAAATGTGATTCATAGATTCAGGGAAGGGTTAGTTAGAGAAAAGCTCTTGCGTCATTAATGCTTTAAGAAAAACCAAACAACATCTTCAAAACAGCTACTGCGAGTTTAATTATAAAAGAGAGCTGTTAAATATTTGAGGGCGAGTGTGTGGCATGTTTTATTTAGCTTGGGTTTAATTTCAATAATGTAAGGTTTCTTTTTTCTTTCCTTCTTTCTTTCTTTCGTGGCATGCATGCATGGCCCTGCTGTGGCGGCAGTGGGAAAAGTGCAACACATCTCAATACGATTGTTTTCCTTCGTAATGCGAAAATAAATGTTTTGAGTCCAACTCCGCGGTGGTGGTGGTGGCTGCGTTTGTTTCGTTCATCAGGGCGGCCCTGTCTGTCTGTCAGTGGCGCAATGTGCATTGCATTGGTGCTCCGCGAAGTCAACGTTTGGGAAGTTGAAGCACAACACTAACCAAAACTCTGATAACCTTTTCTCTCCAGTGTGTGTGTGTGTGTGTGTGTGTGTGTGTGTGTGTGTGTGTGTGTGTGTGTGTGTGTGTGTGTGTGTGTGTGTGTGTGTGTGTGTGTGTGTGTGTTTGCATGTGCAAGGGCCAGTGTTTCTCTTGGCCCAGCCTTCATCCCATCACCCCAGCTCTGGCCTTGTTTCTGTCAGCACAGAGAACCAGGGGAGCAGAGAGAGTTGGTGGAGGGTGGGTGGGGGGTGAGAGAGAGAGAGAGAGAGAGAGAGAGAGATGAGAGAGAGAGAGAGAGAGAGAGAGAGGAGAAGGAAGGAGAGGAGAGGAGGGGAGGGGCTGGGGGTGGCGGTGAGGGGGGGAAGGGGGGAGGGGTTGTCTCCACGGACAGATGGACTGCGCTTTCTCAACACATGTGGAACCATGTTTCGTCTTTCACTGCCGTCAAGCCGGAGCCCAATCCGTCGCTCTGTTGGCCTGCACCACTCTTTTTCGTACTGCACACCTCTCTCTTTAGCACACCGTGTGTGTGTGTATGCGCGCACACTCATATGCATGTCGGCTCGACGCACACGTCGCACGCCCGTGCGTGTCGCGCACGCAAACATCTCGTTCCCTTTCTCCTCCGCACACATGTTAAAGTCATCACCCCTGCTCAGCACTAGTAAAACACAACACCCCCGGCTTTCTCTGCTGTTGTCAAGTCTTGCCATTAGCTGATGCCACTGGGGAATCCTACCCCAGTGAGGTGGGGATGTTCCCGCGGGAGCACCAGGCACCAACGTTACGTTACAGCCGCCACTCATGTGAACCCAAACATGAGAGCATAATTTGGAAAATATCATTTATACCCGGCGTTCTCCTACCCCGTGCGTGTCTTGACATTTACAAACTGCGATAAAAACCGACACGAGGGAGGAGGGAATAGAAAACAGGGCGAGAATAATTTGAGGTAATGTTTTGCTTAGTGAACAGTATTACCCAATCCTGGATGTTGGGAGCGCTTGGGAAGGAAGGTTCTGGCTCCGGGGCTGTGCGGGGAGAGAGAGAGGGGTCTGGGTTTCATTTTTCGGCAAGTGCAAGCCAGCGGAGAGCTGCCAAGTACAGCTTTCGCCCTCAACACTTCCTGCTCTTCCCCCTAGCCCTGGCTCTGCGAGGAGACAGGCTTCACTCAAACAGCACGGAGTCCAGGCCAGGGGTGGTCGGTCGGGGCTTATTCTCCCGTTTCTCAACGGGGTGTCAAAAAAACTCACATCTGTCACACGAGTTACACACAAAAAAAAGAAAACAGCCGTAAATAAAAATAAAAAACGCTGGAAACGATGGAAATGAACTGTTGGGGTCAGCGGACATGGGGTGAGTGCGTGCATGGGTTGCGTTGTGTTTTTGTTTGAGAAAGGGAGACACAGAGAGAGAGAATTTCCAATACAAGAGCCACTGTTTTTAATTGACTACTACATTAAGAGCATCAAACATGGTCCAATGCTTGTAAAGCTACACGACGGCACGATGGAAAAGAATCTGCAAGCAGCACCTGCAGCGTTCCGACTCTCAATAACAACAACAGAGACGCTTCTGTGACCCTTCCATTGCATCATCTCTGCTCGTGGCTGGTTAGGAGCGGGGAGTAGCGCATTATCACGTCCTACGTGTGTAATTTTAATTGCCCCTCGGCAGATGCAGTGAAAACATGTCATTTAGGTGCTTCATAAACAGACCTCTCTTTGCAGGTTATCAAAACAGTGAGGGTGAAAAAAAAACACGCCCTCTTTTTTTTCCATTGGGCGATGTGTAATTAAAATGGTTTCAGAAATCCTCTTTGACAGTCCAGAGGCTTAGCCAAAAATGTAAATGACATTAAAGGAGACAATGAATTTAATTTTGTTTAATGTCCCCTTTCACTGATTCTCATTTACATCACATTTCCGCATAAAGGGCTGACCTTATAAATACTGGCATTTGTTCAGATTTTGGAGGTAATCACGGTTCTGCAAAAACCAGATGGGAGCGCGCACGTTTTCAGATTTGTTTCTTCGAAAGGCTGAAGAAACCCACATGTGAGGTGTGGGTCTTTTGTTGTCGGCAAACAACGAGACAACAAGTACAAAAGTGCACTCTGGGAAATGACCTCGTAGGTGTTCCGTAAATGAACGATAGCGCTAAGTCATTTAGAAAATACAGGCTCCCCCTAATGAGGGACATAACGGAAAGCTAAGCAAAATTTACATTACGCCAAAATTTAATTGCATTAACACGCGAACAGGTGCGGCGAGGCCTTTATAAATGAGCTAAATGAATAAAAGCCTCCCACAGCACAACCATGTGTGCTGACCAAAAAAAAAGAAAGAAAAAAAAACAAGAGACAAGGGGAAAAAACAAGTCAATGTCATGAATTATTCAGTGGCTGGGCAGCACTCCAAAGGTCAGCGCCCTTTGACCTTTGTGACAGGAAGTGAAAGGGAGTGGCGTTGCCAGTGGAATAAATGGAGCTGACATGTTTAGATCCAAAGACCACAAGTCCTTTTTTTCCTGAATCAGAGCTCAAATTGACTTGGGATTCCAAGCCGTGGGAGCCGTACATTAAATTCAAAATTCACTATATGGTTGCGTGCTGATAGATCTCTCTCTCTCTCTCTCTCTCTCTCTCTACCCCCGGCATCCCCTCGCATAATCTTCTTCTGCATCTCCTCGGTGTGTAACGTACGACCTTTGAACTCTGACAGGGCTAGAATGAGTCATTTTCCCTCTTCTTTCAACAGCATGTGCTTTTCTTATTACAAAATCCATGTGGAAGCCTGAACAATGTATCTAATCTTTCACACGCGGGGAAGACAAAGTCAATATGGGAGAGAGAGAGAGTGAAGACAAATACCAGTCCAGAAGCGTCATCCCAAATTGAGTTATGCTTGGCTATACACTGCTCTACACATACTGTAAATGGGGGAAACCGCCTAATCAGATATTGGGCACCTCATCACTATACCTCTCAGGACTCAAATTACCGGCTGAATAAACCCACGCCCCCACTTACTTTAAGGCGCCATTAGCTTATAGATGTGACATCCATTCCACGGCTGGCTTCATAAAGGGGAGATATGATTATAACCAACTGCAAAGTGCTGTAGTCATAGCAATAGAGATACAATTAGTGACTAAATGAAATCAGTGTCTCCTTTATTTCTGCCAGAGCCAACATAGTCTCCAACATTTTCATTTCCTGATTAGGAGACTGTGGGGAAAAATATGTATGCTAACACAACTGGAATACAATAGAGTTTTCTTTTTTTACGGGGCCAAAGATGGACCAGCTTTCCCAGGAGGTATACGCTGAAATCCCCCCACCACAATGCACATATAAACGCACAGAATTGTAATAAAAATAGGCTCTTCCCTTCATCCAAAAAATGAGCATGAATAATGCAGGAGCATCAAATGTAAGTGCTGAAATATTTAGTCACCAAACAGTGTTGAAACTTTGTGACAGCTGTTAGGTCTACAGTATATATAACCTTTTTTTCTTCTCCTTTTTTTTCATTCGGTTTTAAAGAGAATCCTTCCTCTTCAACAAATCTGAGTGAAAATCTGTATCAAAAACTCTGAGAGAAAATAGGGTAAACAGATGTCTGGCTTGACCGCAGGAAAATAGGACACATTTGGAATGATAAGTTTCCCAAACTCCGTTAGATATGCCAGATCCATGGGAACGCCAGTTAATGTCTTGCTAGATGCCAGCTAGCTGTGTGCGCTTTCCCCCCTCGTACCATCTGGGAAAATGTTACAGCAAATGAACGCCATCAATGATTCACTCCAAATCTGTTTCTTAAGGTTCGGCCATGCTACTGTTTCTCTAGGAAATGTGGCAGCAGTGCTAGCTGTTTTTTTTTTTTCGTACTGTAATTGTAGACAGACGAGTCATGCCTGATTCAACAATCAAACCTCTTCTCTAGGTTTATGTCAGTCAACGATGTTCTACTCAACTGGAAATAATCATTTTTTTGCCAACAGCAAACCGCAGAAACAAAATGACAGATGTAACAAAAAAAATGGCTGTAAAACATGGTTGTCTTTTAAAAGCTTGCCGCAAGTTCAACGGGAATAGCCAGGTAATTACGGTAAATAGACTGAACCTAGTAAAAAAAAAAACACGGTGTGTGGCTGTGGCAGTCATGTCAGCAGTGCATGATTTACACTTTTGGTTGCATGCAGTGGTGTTGCACACACTGAATATAGCAGCCGGAGACACAAGTTCCCAACGCGGGTCCGCGACCGACCTGCCGCGAGCTTGTAGATCTACTGATTTTTTTGGTTGCACGACACAGTGCGCGCACAAAACCAAAGTATTAATCAAGGCTTAACTCTGGCTCAACCCAGCAACCTTTCACAACTAGCCCCCTCTCTGCAAGCCTCCTCCAGTCACTGGGAACCGGCGTGGGTCTGTTAGGGTGAGCTGACGGGCTCATAGTTACGACATGGAGACAATGGGAGGGTCTAATGAGGAACATATGCTTTTGTGATTCAACAGAGCCGCTCATTGTGCAAGGAAAGGGATACTCTACTCCTATTCAGGCTCGTCACAATGAAAATCGGAGCCCTCCCTGAGCCAGTTGAGCTTACAATATCCGTCCCCTTCTTTTTTTTTTCCTCCCCCTGTTCTTCTTTTCTTCCCATCCCTCTTTGCTTGACTTTAATTCTCCATGCATTCATTTTGCTTATTGTAACTTATGTTACATGTTTTGTCCCGCAGATTGAAGAACAATGGTGTGAGAAACTCAAAGCAGTAAAAAAGGCAGCCGGGCGACACAAAGCAAACATGAAAGCAGCGGAAATTAGACAAACAAAAGTGCACGTCTCAAGTTATATGTTAATGTGCGTGCTATCGCCGAGCCGCCACACATCTGACCAATATATGAAGCGATCCACTTTGTAACAAAAGAAGAAGCCCAGTCTCTCTCTCTCTCTGTATACCTTGTCCTGAGACACGTCACAGCAATTCACATTTGTATATCATGCCCTGTGACTGATGCCATAACGCCATATAAACAGTCTCTTAAAGCATAACCCACAGTATAAACAGACAGCACATATCCAAGTACTCTGTACTGTGTGTGTGTGTGTGTGTGTGTGTGTGTGTGTGTGTGTGTGTGTGTGTGTGTGTGTGTGTGTGTGTGTGTGTGTGTGTGTGTGTGTGTGTGTGTGTGTGTTGGGGGGGTTCAGACAGCAGTAGCCCTGGTAATCCATCCAGGCTCCCAGGGCAGCCAGCACTCCTACTTCCTGATGCATGAGAAGCCGCTGGAGTGGAGTGACGGCAACAACTGCTCAGCCCTATTTGATTACTAATAAGAGAGTTGTCCCCCTCTGTCAGATACCAGGCATTCTCCGCTAAGCAAACAGTGATTCGGGCTAGTCAAACATTAGCATTGCTGCCTCTCCCCGCGACGTGGCGAGAGTTACATTGAGATTGACGCTGAAATCGTGACCCTCGCCACCTCATCCGAAATGCACCCCCCGCCGTGAAACCTCGTGAGCAAACCCGCCCGGGCCGACCCCACCCAAACACGTTCAAGTCGGGGGGAAGATAGAAGTAGGCCCGAGGAGGGTACAGCGTAGACACAGTGAGTGAGACGCAAATGTCAGCGGCTAAAAACAATGTTTCCTATCCCCTTTATAGAACATGATGAAGGCAACATCAATGTACTGTAAACCCCCCCACATCCCCTCCGCACTCCACCACCCCCGAAGCTTCAGAAACAAATGGCTGGTGCAAAACACGCAAAACGTTTTATCCATTCTTGAAACAAAACTTCCCCAACCTCTAAGCTCAGGGCTAACTTGAGAGAAAGAGGAGGAACACACATGCAATCAATAGAGGGAGGGAAAAAAACACCCAAAACTACTATTGACAATGTAAGGCATCGCCGTTGTCGTAAACAAAGAAGGGAGGGAAGCCAAAACGACTCAAACAAACGTGAAGAAGTTCTCCTAGGCTAATTAGGACTATTCCCAGCATGATCCTCCTGTGATTGAAACACCTGTGATTGAGCAAACCCTAGCCAGGTGGCGACCGCCCCTCAGAGCAGCGCAGGTACCTGGGAAAGACGCCCCTCAGACTCTCACACAGAAGTCAGCCCCGCGGTTCCCACACTGTGGGCTTGAGGGTGGAAGTCAGCCCACCTGGGTACTACTACCCAGACACACCAGGAGGGAAGCTCTCGCTCATTGACGGGCGTGTGCGTTCATTGGCTTATCCATTTGCTCACTCAGTCTTCCATTTCGCTCATGGGAAGCTCATTCACTCTCTCACTCACTCATTCACTCACTCACGCATGTGCACGCACATGCACACACACACACTCACTGCGCTGCTTAGAAATGCCAGTCACACGTAGGAGACTAGATGAAGCCTACCTGTCGATGATCACAGGGTCTGATGGAGTCTCGTTCCTGTTTCCACAGCTTTTCTTGTCACAGCATCGGCTATAAGGACACAGTCAGACAGTGTGTTCAGTTCAGAACAAACAATGTTTCAATTTTTGTTGCGCGCCTTGTTCTGTTTTTAAACAACGCGCCGTGCTTGCGTGCGAACGCACTGCCTCGTATGGCTGTTTTGATACAAGGAAAAATAAATAGAGTGAAATATCCTCATCCAACACATCCATCCATCCATCCATTCCATTGATGCTGATGGCTGATAAAAATGGTGAAAACAACATGTTGTGTTGTTTGGCTTAGCGTCGGAGGGGAGGGGAGGGGAGTGGAGCGGGGAACAGGCCAGGAGGCAGGGGAGTCACTTTTCACAGCTTCAGCTTTTGTTTACCTCTAATTGCCAAGCTGCTATTTCTGGGGGAGATGCAAGGTGCCACCCTCAACCAATATTTCTGAGGGGCATTTATCAATTATGGCCTCAAACGCACTAATCTATCCCTCACCACATGTTTCAACCATCTCTCTCCCCCCATATAAGCCTATATAGCTAACTGCCTTCAGTTCTTTTGATTGGAACTTGAATCAAGTGTGTGTGTGTGTGTGTGTGTGTGTGTGTGTGTGTGTGTGTGTGTGTGTGTGTGTGTGTGTGTGTGTGTGTGTGTGTGTGTGGTGTGTGTGTGTGTGTGTGTGTGTGTGTGGGGGAAGAGGGGGGGCGAGAGGATAAATCACAAATACAGCATGCCAGCTTCCATTTGAAATGAAAACATATACATGTGTATGGATATGATTGATTAGTGCCATATGGTGGGAGAGAGAGAGAGAAAAACAACATCTTTGAACGAGGCTATCTGTCAGTCAACCATATAGAATTTAACTTTGTCTCACATCCGCACGTCTCTGTGTAGTAAAACCTATTAAAGAGACAAGCTTTGTAGATAAGGTGCAAGAAAAAAAATACATCAGAGCAATAATAGAATTCAAAAGGGGATGGCGTTTTGTGGTGCCTAAAAATATTTGTTTTAAGTGGAGTGCCGGGGATTATTTTTATGAAGGGCACTTATTATGTGTGTCTGTGACTGATAATAGGCAGCTGTTCTACTGGGTCCCTCATTCCTACAGCAAAATGTACTTCCCCTGTGACGGAAAAAATATTACCTCTCGAGCATGAGCATATTCAACGTGTCACAAATAAGTGATGGATGCATGTATAAATTGAGCGTGAGTGATGAGTTTATGCATGGAGAAAGACAAATCATTCGCGCCTCTCTCTCTCTCTCTCTCTCTCTCTCTCTCTCTCTCCTCTCTCTCTCTCTCTCTTGTGCTCGTGCACTTGCTCACAAGGAGCAGTAACTTGAACAATGCACCGGTGCAACAAAGGGAGAGGTTAACCGACAGTATCCGAATTCAATGTTCACAAAGCTCATGCTGAGCTCGACAATAACAACAAAAGACGTTTTTCCTTTTAGTATCAATGACATCCCACGCTATCATCCGGACTCAATCCGTGATCATGAGAGGTTGAGATTTATGTGGTTAAATGACGCTAAAAGGCTGGTTGATCATTGATGACAGGTGGGATCAAGCGAGGAACTGACTCTCTGCTAACGGAGAGGAAAAGTGACTAACAAGACAGCTATCAAGCTGATAGATATGAAATCACTGCTATGCATAACTTCGTTCTGTATGGGTGACACGTTGTGTGTTGTCAGACTACACATACATGGGGTAGTGGTTGGGGGAGCTGGAGGACACAATTAACCATGTGTGTAATTGTGTCAATGATTGTGTATTATACATGCAATTAACCTGACCTCCCAAAACTAAGTTTTGGATCGCATTAAGGCTGTCCACTCTTTGAAATGAAAGCAGACCCCATGCTGTGGTGCTTTTCTTTACAGGTGTATTATGCACAGTGCAGCTAGTCCTCAGTGTCTCTCACACATACAGCCATTCGTGTGGGTGTAAAATGAAACCACGTGGACACACACTCATGGGTCCATTTGGTTTTCACGTGTACACACACTCTCTCAGGGGTTAAATGAACACTCGGGGCTTTGCAGCGTGGATGCTATGTATAAGTTTTGATTACTGCATCATGCATGAGTGGTAAAATGTGTCTAGTTTAGCCTCTACTGGCAAAATGAATTGAGTGAAAAGAGAGAATGCTTACCTGCACATTATTTCATGAGTAAGAAGAACTCTGCACATTTCAGGATTCTTGTCTTGACCCTCATAAATTATAGCCTTTGAAAGGAAAATGAGATGTTAATAATATATAAATACAGTCCAACCACTGTGACTATATTCAGAATTACTACATTCAGAATTAAACTACAACTAAACCAACTGTACACTAACATCTCTTGTATTTCACACACACATTGCAAGAAAATATATTAATGCATGATGATATTAGTGACAACACAATTGTGAAGAAATAATTACAATAATTAAACAATTAATATGTTCAATTTAGATGGCAACATAACAGCATTATAATAGTATTATTCTTATTAATAATATTAGTATTAGTAATAGTAATTATTAGTATTAGTAATTTATTATCGTCATCAATTATCAATTATATTAAAATCACAAAGCTTTTTTAACACACACACACACACACACACACACACACACACACACACACACACACACACACACACACACACACACACACACACACATGCATGGATGCATGGCGAGGAGGGAGAAAGAGAGAGAGATTTTCACGAGGAGAGATCCAATAGAAGTGTCATCAATATGCTTATAATCTGGGGATATTTGGGGGAAAGTGTTAATGGCCAATCTGTTGTTTATTTTGAGCCGCTAACAATGATCTTTCTGTGGATAAAAAGCGGTGTCTGGTGGTACGGTTGAGTAATTTTTGAGCATTGGCTGAAACAGATGGCGTGGAGCTATCAGTTCTGCCGCTTCTCTCTCTCTCTCTCTCTCTCTCTCTCTCTCTCTCTCTCTCTCTCTCTCTCTCTCTCTCTCTCTCTCTCTCTCTCTCTCTCTCTCTCTCTCCATCCTTCCTCTCATGCTAAGGATAAGGATATAGCCACTTTACTCACTCACACTCACACGGAATACGTATACAAAATGCAGGCAGGCCAGTCATTATTATTAACACATGATAAATAATCAACCTGTTTTGACCCAATAAATGCATGTAGTTTTCAACCAGTGGTCCGGGGACCACCGTGGGATCCTTGAGAGGATTCCAGGTGGTCCCCAGATACATGATGGACAGTTGGTATTCCAAATGGACCCTTGTAGATCTTAAACTCTCGAGAGCGTAAAATGAAACCAAATACATCCGCGAATTGCTAAATTTACACAACTATTATTTGTTTTGCCTGTTGTGTCTTCTAAATACAACATATAGGCCTAATTGTAGAAAAAAGCAAAGAATAAATCTTTAGTAGTGAGTCTGACAGGCGAAAGCTCGCCCAATGTTGGTCCGTGGTTCAAATACTGCATAAATATAGTGGTTCCTTCAATGGTTGAAAACCCACTAATGTAGCGTAAATGCCTTGCATGTCGGCTTACACAGAATGTGGATTTGCAGTAGTGACAAATCTGAGCAAGTTGTAGGCTATGTATCACTTTTCTGGGCCGTGGCAGGCAGTTCTGCTTTGACTTGATGTATCTTTTTTTGTTGTTGGGCACCGGGTGATTATCTATATTGGTTTGATTTATGTCGCTATTTGCAGCTGTAGAAACAGAAATCCATAAACTGCTTGTTCTGCGTCATTGACTCGGATCATTCGCACAGGAATGTTCCCTGCATGCGTCTGGTCTGGTGTGTTGGTTGGTTGGTTGGTGGCACATGTGCTTCGCGGCTCCATTCGGCTCTGCTTTAAACCTCAATTTAATAACAAAAACACCGCCGGAAAGCTCAGATTCGACCGCCTGATTTTATTTTATGAATTGTAATTGCGTTTGCCGGGCTGTGTGTGGGGTTCAAATGTGCATAAGATGTGGTATACAGCGACGTGTTACATTTCACAATAACTTAGTATTGCATGCACTGGAGTCTGTGTGTGGTGTGCGTAAATTGAAATGAAACATTGCAGACATTATGATTTCTAACGCGGGCTATGCAAATCATACAAATCCAATGTGGGTGTGTGTGTATGTGTGTGTGGGCGCTGCTGTGATATTACATTTGACATTATGAGCGGAAAGTCAAATCAAATCATTGCGCCATACTGCAGACCACTCCTGCACCTCAAAATGTAATGCTGGGACAAAACTCAGTCTAAAGAAGGCTAACCTCTCGGTCAAGCAAAATTGACTTTGCAGCTATGCAATGCGATATGGCCCAACGTAAACAGACAAAATGGAAGCTGTCTCTTCTCGTTACACTGGTAATTTGATTTTCTTTGGAGGATGATTGCATTTTGCAAACGCACCTGAAAAATGCTATATTTCAGGGGTGACAATTTGCGCGGCGTGTTAAGTTTTTTTTTGCACCGGTGAAAGTGCAGCAAGTCCAGGGCAGTGCATGGAGTGATGATGAGGGGCACATGTTGGGCATCATGTATGTATATATGTATGTATGGATGGATGGATGCCCTGTCTGCTGGGAAACACGAGGAATAGTATTGCTTACCTGCTTCGTCATTGAATCGATTAACCGTATGTAAAGATCCTGTTCTGTTCTGACGCCTGGGAAGAAGAAAAAAGAAATAGACTTGTTAAGAAGAATATAGGCTGTATATAGTTTGTAAATATTAAGAGAATGAAAATGAGCCAATTAAAATAGCCAATTAAGAGAATGAAAATAAGCCAATTAAAATAACCAATTAAGAGAATGAGAATAAAATAATTATCTTACACCCATTAAGCTAAGTCAAATTATTAATAATATTATTATTAATATTTAAATTATTAATATTATTATTTTCTCATTATTGGTATAGTTGCGTGTTGTTGTTATTGCTGTTAATATTGTTATTATATGTTTGGTAATTGTAATAGTAACATAATAGCATAGTAGTTGACTGTAGCAGTACTATTGATTGATGTTATTAATTTTTTAGGCGTATATAGATCATTATATACCTATCTATGTTTTCAACATTAAACACTGCTTTACTCACCATTGCTGTACAATAACTGTAGTTTGTAATGTATCCCATTGTTAGTTTTTTCACTGTTTGGTTCCTGCAGGAGACAATATGGTGAAAATCAATATCCTCAGAAATTGTCTTTTTCCCCACATCTATCTATATATTGAAAAGAAATGAATAAATTGTGGGTGGAAAAAATAAACATAAAAATCTGCCTTCATGCAACCGTTGTCTGTCTGTCATCAACGGGTTGAGTTAAAAAAAAATCAATATAGTGCACGTCACTCCCCTTATACTTACTCATTGTCATTTCAAAGAACACGAGCATTTTTTTTTTCAAATACATGTGCAGATAATCAACAAACGGTGCATGTTTGTTTGTTTTGTTATTCTCAAATAAGCGCTTACTTTATCCTTCTCCACAAAGTCCACAAAAGCTGTCCTTTCGATCTCCACGGGCTGACCCTGTCTGTCATACAGCGCCAGGACGAAATGGAAAAAATTGGATTTTCTGAGGTTGGAAGGCGGCTGCTTTTCATAATGTGCCCGTGCCAAGCCAACACCGCTGCGGGGAGAAAACAAGAGACCATCTCGGTTAAGTACCGGACACGGGGGATAGATAGATGATGGAGCTGATCATGAAAAACATTGGAGATGCACAAGCACGCGTGGAGTATAACGGGGGGAGATTTCTTGATTTGTCACAATAAGGGTAATCTGATGTAATGAAAGAAAGGGGAAGCCGAAGGGGGGCATTGGGAGACCGTAATTGATACAGAGTATTGAGGGGATTGAGGGTCGATATGAGGGGGAATGCGTGAGAAAATCAGATGATTTGGCATGATGCGTACCTTTGGGCGGCCGTGTTCGCGTCCACCACCCCAGCGGTGTGCATCCAGGAGCGGACCGAATTCAGTCCGCCCAGCGGTTCCTCCTTCATCGTCGTCCCACCCCGCGGTATAGTTTCCTGAATCCCAAACATTGAGGACGATTTGCGTGGCAGAAAAAACGCCTCCTGCGGAAAATTAGGCAAGTAAACGTCCAGGGTAGCGTCTGGGTTTATCCTTCGGGGTGTTACGGGGATAAGTGGCGAGAGAGCCGCTTCGCACTTAGCGAGGGGAAAACCCGGTCCACAGGTCTCGCCTCTCTTCAGTCCAGTCCTGCGTTGGAACGTTGTGGTGCGAACAATTCTCAAAGTGCAGTACTTTAGTTAGAGTGGTATCCAACAGACTGGAGAAAAGTGAATTGTTCAATAGGCGAGATTTTTTTTCTCTCTCAGTCTCTCTCTCTGTTGTTGCTATTGTTCCTCTTTTGTTTTGGCGATTCACGAGAAAAATCGATGGCAGTTGTTTGTGTTTTGGTGATGCTCTCAAAGTGGCGACATCCCCGAAGCACCCCAGCATCCAAAACCTTCAGGACTTCTCGTTGAATAAAACCACTCCTGAAAAAGGTTGCCGCGTCTCCGCCGAAAGAAGACAAACACTAGGCAAAAGGGCTGATCACCGGTGGAGGTGTTCCTGGTACACAGGAGAGGTGGATAAGGGGCCTTTCGCGTCGTGCAGGATGGATGGGAACATGCAAAACTAAGCCCTCTTTCCCCGAGGACTGAAATCTTTCCCGGGAGCCAAAACTCTAAACCCACGGGAGAGGCTCTGTCAGAATATGACGCTCATGGGGCGTAGCTTTGACCATATATGGAGCTCTGACGGTTCCTGTCAAGCAGTGGCGCTCCACTATACGAGAGCAAGCCTATAGCAGCAACCTGAGAACAGTCGCTCTACTTTTCCTCTTGCTTAGGCCTATGTGGTGAGTTGAATTTTCTTTTTTTCCCCTTAATGATATGAAAATTCAACGAGGTGTAAACCATCACACAATATCCGCTCAGGAAAGAAAGAAAAATAATAATACACTCGGAATTCATAGATTGTCATGGCTTACATTTAACCATGCCTGGCCTACATTTGCATAGCTTTAATTAATATTAAATTAAACCTATATCCATATCGTTTATTTTTATTAAGTTTATTTAACATTGATATCATTATTGTGGACTGTTGACTTGTTGAAATGAGTCTGCTCACTGGTTTAACGAAACAAACACCAAATAGAATACATTGACTATAAATCTTTTTTTTTTTCTTTTCCAGCTGTTATAGATGGTGTTTATTCATTTTAAAAGTATATAATTTGATGGTGATTATAATGACGCTGCGAGCTAATGGTGTATTTGTCATTACAGTTATTATTCAATTAAGATAAACGAGTTTACAGAACATGATGTGATTATAGATCAATTAGATTCATTATTTAAACCGAAGTTGTTAGCCATGCGTTCACTTATTTTGTTGCTATACGCTGTGCGTGTGTGTAATGTCTTTATTTATTTATTTTTAATTTGGTTATTATAGACCACAAAATGCCACCAGCTTTTTTAATGTCACGGTGCGAGTCTGACCTGCACGTTTATTGGTGTCAAGCCGAATCAATCACCGCCTCCTGATGCAAATATTTCACCATTTTCATATCGCAGCCTCTTTTGACATATAGCTAATAATCAGAGGATATAGGTGTCTGCATGCTGACATTAAACAAACTTGAGGGGTGGAAATCCACGTGGCTTTGTGTTGCCCTTTTGTCTCACGGCTCGTCCTGTGAAATCAGTAGTAATCAGAAACATCTTAATCATTTTTTTAAAGAGCCAACAAGCGGCACATGTCCGAGAGTCCGTCCGAGACGCGGGTGGGTGACCAGATGTCCCCCTTTTTGCGTGGGACAGTAGTACCCTATAATTTCCAAGACTTTCCAGACGTCGCACAGATTGAGACCCTGTGACTGTCCCACATTGTGACTGACATGGATCAGTACTCAAATTGCACCTAATTGTTAGTCACCTGATAGTTGTAATTGCTCTCTCTTTGTTTACATGCACTGTACTGTCTGTCAAAAAATTGATATATTTTAAATGGAATCTTTTTTTTTTCTTACTTTCTTTTTTTTAATATGACATCAAGATATTAATAATTTTCACATGTCCACACATGCCATGCAAGCCTTGTTCTCTGTCCCTTGAATGAACAGTTTGGATCTGCATGGTCACCCTAGTCCGAGGAGCAAAGCAACCAATTCGGTTCATTAGTGGTGAAAAGGAGGAGAGCATGGATGGAAGAGAGGAGAGGAGAGGAGGGGAGGAGGAAGAGAGATGTGTGCTATATCCTGAGCAATCTATCTAGCTGGTGCTGAGGGTTAATAGCTGCTGCCAAAAATAAAATACCACACCACAAAAAACAGGCAAAACGTCACACGAAAACAATGCACGTCACAAAAATAAAATCAAAGATAAGGAATGTTGCTTGCATTCACAAATCTAGGTCCTCGTCACACGACTGTGTATTTTGATCATTTAATGCGTGTCTCTTTCGTATTATTTCTGGAAAAATAACAATCAAGGAAGCAACATTCGCAAATAGGTTATCTCCCTCATTGACATGTTATCTTTTTGTGCCCCCCTCCCACCTTCTCCCCTCTGCTTAGGTGAAACAGACCATGAAGTGCAACTTTTGATGATTATCGGTTTTTTATTTATTTAATTATTTTTTTGTCTGTTTTGTCGAGATTGCGAATATCATTCTGATCTGTTTCAGAACTCTTGTTATTTTTTTGCACGCGGTTTCAAGTCGTTTATTAGAACTTAACCCCTGATTACACGCGCCGAGGCGATTCAAATCTGATTATCAAATTAGGAGACTTTGAGACAAATCCTCTTAGATCTGATACTGTTGACTGGAGAGGGAAAAATGGATCCCCACACCCGTCACGTAGGTAACGATGCTGTCCTGAAAGGGGGCTTTAAACCGTATTTGACAACAAATGCAGCTGCCACCGCTATTTCAGAAGATATTAGAGGGAAAATGAATGCAAATCTGTGTGCAGGGGCCATCTGGACGTGGAGAGAGGAGAGGAGAGGAGAGAGGGAGTCAGCTGCTCCACGCACGGAGGCGCGGAGCCTGAATCCGTCTCGGCTCATTCTGTGGGATCATCTGCGTGGTGGGCTTATACCGTGGAAAATGCGCTCTCCATCATTAGGTGAATGTTAGCATGACACGTTCAAAAATAAAAAGAAATGCTGTTGATCCACCCTGTTTTGTTTTTTGTTTTTCCAGAAAATATTATGCATGGACAACTTTTTTGGGGGGGGTTGGGAATTGCGGTGTTTGTCACCATTCCCAACCCCATTTATTTAAATGTGCCATTTTCTGGGTTTACATATATATATATTAACTCTCATATACGCTGGTGGTAAGTGGGGGGGGGGGGGGGGGGGTTGTCAGAAACAAGTGCAAACTGTTTGCTGCTCTGAGATGTTGACCAATATACATGCCAAGCAAAGGCAGCCAGCTCTTTATGTCATTTTAATGACCGGTTAATGTCACACGGGCCCATTATCTTATATACACCATTCCGGGTTGACCATTCAGTGGACGCAGACAGTGAATGAACCCCCGTATAGCCATGTGTCTGCTGATATAAAAAGCAAAGTCGTCAGGATTCCGCGGCGCGTGGCTCTCAATAAAAATGTACACTGACTTTGTGTGTGAGAGAGAAAGAAAGAGACGAGACCTCCCGTCTAGAGCTTCATCCTCCGTATTGAGGGTGACGTCTTCTTCTTTTTTTTCCTCCTTTCTTTCTTTTCTTTTTGTGTGTGTTCGTGTGTGCGAATTTACGGCGCGAGGAGGCCCTCCTCGTGATCTCCTTACATTTGCATGTAAATGGCGACATCAGCCTGTGCGCGTGCCACGGGCCAGCGGGCCTCCCAGATGTCAAAGGCAAAAAGTCAATCAGCCGGCCGCTGGCCAGCTGTCCATCCGTGGACTATATATATATGTGGGACAAGCATTATGTGAACCTGCATTGTTTTAAATAATATAGGTCGACTGGTCTGGCAAAAGAAAAAAAAAAGAAAAGCAGCAAACGGTAGTAATAATAACATGAATAATTATAATGACATTAGTAATAATCATATTAATAATTCATAATCATAATAGGGTTAGGCCTAATTATAATAAACCT
>CM076974.1:27297703-27305203 GCA_039105355.1 Benthosema pterotum | reverse complement strand
GCTCTTTTGCACTTTGCACCATATCAGCATGCCGTCTGATTGTGGGGGGAAAGCTTTATCCCATTTTAAGTGACATTAACATTTTGGGTTAGAGAAGCAGACCTAGTAGGTAACATGCAAGCAGGGGAAGAAGAAAAAAAAAACGGTATCATCACAGAGATCATAAAATGGTGTCGTGAGTAGTCTTTTGTCCGGGACCATAGGAGAGTTCTGTTGCTAAAGGGAAGGACAAAAGCAGAAGGCGCCACGGGTATAAGGTTCCCCTGAGCAACAATGCCGAAAGTTTCAACTTGCAGCACATGGGTGTAACTTTAACTGGAATACTGTGGATCAAAGACTCACAAACAAAGTGGGTGGAAATGCTGGAGGAGTGTCTGTGTTTGAGTAAAGGACAGGTTCACTCGAGAGAAAGAAGGAGAGACCATTTATGAAACACAGACTAAGCAATCACGCTTAATTACTGACTCCATGTTTTGTGAGCAGCATGGGTGACAAAACTCATTGGACAACACTGATACACATAACATCATCTGAAAAGTGTTGTTGGTTTTGCTCTGAGAATGCAGAGGTAGAGACCCATAAGGGTCAGTGTTACTGTTACAGGTCCATTTGAGTAGACTTGTACGCTGAGTGAACGTAACATTGAGGATATTGCTCTGTGTGTATTATAATGTACATTTAATTCATAAAAGGAAATGAACTTTGACCAATAAAAAGATCTCACGTTCCCCTTTGATGCATCCCATGAGCTGCAATGTTCTTCTATATAACAGACATTGTGTGTGTGTGTGTGTGTGTGTGTGTGTGTGTGTGTGTGTGTGTGTGTGTGTGTTGTGGTGTGTGTGTGTGTGTGTGTGTGTGTGTGTGTGTGTGCGCACGCGCACATGCACATGCACACACATGCACCTCAAACATGAATTCCCTATACTCCCGTTGTATATACTGTCTCACAGAAGGTGGGAGAATTTGCAAATGTTATTGTGTCTGCAGTTCTTACAAAAAAAGCTACGAGACACATTGCCTTGAAATGTGATGGGCTTAAGGCAACACATCAGGTTAGACCATGGATGTATAACCTTTACACTGCAGTTGAACCTGCGCATACAAGTGTTATGAAAGGTCCCCCTGGCTCTCTGCTCTCTCCTCTGACATGGATTTGAAGACTTGCCACTTTATTAGCTGCTAAGCCCCCTATGCTTGTTCTATATAGTGGAGGCCTATGTTATGAGCCAGGTTCTCATTGTCTGGCGTTATTAGAGGAAGAGTCTGCAGCACTCTCCGATTCCCCCCTTGAGGATCGCCCTGACTGTTTGAAGGGAAGCTACAAGTGCAATTTAACCCATCTTATTTACAATATGATCTGTAACACTGACATCATTACAGAAAGGATTCACAACTAATATTATGGTAGCTGGGCTTTTTGTCCCTGTTGTCACTCTGTAGAAGACATTGCCTGATTTATACTTAATCGTGTGCCTGTGTCGCACACACCCGCACAAATATACTGTATATAGCAGTCAGATCTACAGTACAACACAACGTGTCTCAGGCTAATGTTGTTTTATATAATTGATTGACAAAAGTTTTACTGTTCAAGAAAAGTACATGGTACAAAAATTGGTAAGGGGGTAAAAGCTCACGTTCAATTTGTCATTTAAAACATTTAAAGACATGCAAATATACACTTATATGCAAATATAATTCATAAAATACAGGTAGATATTACAAAAGAGTGGAAGAACTTACACCTTACACCCTACAACTTACAACAGTATACCTGTACTGTCCAAAATTACACCTTCCACTACTGGAGACATGGAGAGGTAGAGCAGACTCCACAGTATAATTGTCAACTAACTTCAAGGTTCAGTTTGCATGATCTATTATTATTTTTTTCATCAGTTCTGTTACAGTAGTGCATTTTTCCTAATTGTGAATTCATATGGCTTATTTTATTAATATTACTTTATATTTATATTAAGCAACTTATCAACAGAGGTTCAGTTTGATAAAACAGTGACTTTATAACACTTACCACTTATCATTGCCACCCATGGACTTTCCAGATATGGAAATGTTCCCCTGGCTTTGAATAATAAGTGACATAGTGCCATCTAGTGTACAAGTTTGCACACTGAAGGAGAAAGTCCCTTACACTGAATGTATACAAGCCATTGGCTTATGAAGGGAGCACAATTCAAACAAATAGTAGTTGAAAAAAGACAATGTCGCTGGTGGCTTCTCATGTATCTGTGTGGTGTAAGAACACTCAATGACCACACAGGCAATTCTTTCTCAGGGGGGAAAATAAACCCAACAATCAGTCTCTCAGAAGCTTCAGTACATCTTTGGTCAACCCTCAGTTGTGGAAAGCTGCAAAGATATACTCTCACAACGTTAAGGAGATGCATGCAAATTGTGCCCATCTAAATTACAGACATGCATGCAGCTCACATCAGCAGGCCTAATATCTTACTCCTTGGTCCTCACAGCTCTGCAGGCTTACAGAGGAGCCTACAGAGACAACAGAGGATACATAATAAGAAAACAAAAAAACAACAACACAGGAGCCAAACAAGAGTGCTGAATAATTGATTGTGCTTGTCTTTTCTGTGTGTGCATGTGTGTGTGTGTGTGTGTGTGTGTGTGTGTGTGTGTGTGTGTGTGTGTGTGTGTGTGTGTGTGTGTGTGTGTGCGTGCGTGGTGCGTGCGTGCGTTCGTGTGTGTGTGTGTGTGTGTGAGAGAGAGAGAGAGAGAGTGATTTAAGACTGAGATGCTGGACAGAGCGCATGCCCCAGAGCAGGTCAGATGCCTCCCATGGCCAATAATGGTTTGTATTGGAAACTAAGTGACTGGCCAAATGTGGTTGATGAATGGATGGATGGATATGCATGCATGTGCAGTGCGTGCACACAACACACACACACACACACACACACACACACACACACACACAACACACACACACACACACACACACACACACGCATACACGCACACACGCACACGCAGGCAGGTGAGAGCAGTGAGGGTCATGTGCAGGCCTGTGTGGTATTGTACAACAGTAGTGTTTTTTTCCCCTTCCAATCAATCTATAGAACTGAGCAAGCAAGCACCAGGGCCTATATATGCATTGTTTTTGTGCTCACTTTTGCTAGACTAGGAGCAAAAGGATGTCAGGGAAAACAGGCGCTTGTTGTTAAAGAGCTCAGGAATAGCTGTGTTGTAAAGCTGTTAAAAAAGTCAATATACCTTCATTTTGTCTGTGCTGGTAATGAGCCATATTTTCTCAGGAAAATGGCTGCTTTCTCCGGAGGCAGCGTGTCTACTCAATGTGGCCCTGATCCTGAATAAAACAGAAGGCTCACCAATCAATCTCTCCAGGTTGCCCACAGCCAGAGAAAGCAGCTGCACCACATGTTTGCCTTGCGCGATAGCGACAAGTTAACATACGGGCAGTACAGTAACCATCCACAAGCAGCCTCTAGCTGTCTTATAATGAATTCCCACCGGGACGGGGAACTATCAGAGTCAGTGGTGTTACTGGAGGCTCGGAATAAAGTCAACACCTCTCCTTATACCTGATGAAGCAATGGTGCAGCGGAACACAAACACACACACACACACACACACACACACACACACACACACACACACACACACACACACACACACACACACACACACACACACACACACACACACACACACACACACACACACACACACACACACACACACACACAAACACACAACACCACACAACAGTGAAGCTGCACAATTGTGGGAGAATAACAGTATAGGCTACATGCAACAATTAAGCGGTGAAAAATCACAAACCAGGTTAGAGTCAAATGGTTCCCTTTTGGTGGTGTTTAACTTCAACACAATCATTCCCATATTCCAAAGGAGTGCTTTAGTTTAGACAAGGCAGCAATTTTCTAGCCTCTCAACTAAGTGGGTTATTAGTACAAGTAAGGAGCTCTTTCATTTTATGCAACAGAGGACAATTTTTGGTGGCATTAAAGTTAGAATTGTACTCCCTTATTGTTCTCAAACGGCACTCACCATGTTCATTTAAATGTAGGAAATGATTTCACTCCCACTATGATGAGAAATAAAAGCCTTAAAGGGCTAGTCAAGTGACACATTGTGGAAATTCCTAAACACCACTGATTCCAGTACAAAAAATAATGGCAAGTCCCCCTAAAAGGAAGCATGGCATTAAAATAATTTGCCTTATTGGCACAGGCACTTTTGTGTAATTTGTTGTATAAGTCTCGTGTTTGTACATACAGTATTTTGTTCCCTTGTCTAGTTTTCTAGGTTTTTCCGTTTGTTCCGGCTGTAGGCAAATCACCTTTGTAATCATTCCTCATGTATATCATCTCCTCCAATCAATCCTTGTTGAGTCATTAATCTAGTGTCAGACAAACACGAGTTTGTGTTTGAGATGTTCTTGTTCATCTGTCTCCTGTATTAACACACCCAATAAATGTTAGAACAGCAGTGGGCAATTATTTTTCCCAAGGGGCCAAATGAGATACATAACATATTGTGGAGGGACAAGACTAAAGGCTGAACTAAAATCTGCGTAGTATTTATTTAATTTCAAGATAAAGGTAAGAGTAAGTAGTATTTGACCACCATTTGATGACATTTTAGCCCCACAGACACCAAAACTAAAGATTTGTTTTTGTCCACAATACCAGGCTGAATTTTACAAACAAAACAGGATATCAACGATCAAAAATGACCATTCTTTTATATTCTCTGATTGTGTAGGCTTGGGCTAATTGAGAAGATGATGAATATTTTATCTCTTGAGAGTTTCATTTTCACGCTCTCAAAGAGTTACATCTGGTTAACCAACTTTCCATATTTAACTGGAACTCTCTCAAGGACCAGTGGTGGTCCCCGGGCCGGTCAGAGTCAGCCAAAGGGCCGCATTTGGCCCCCGAGCCGCATAATGCCCAGGTATGTGTTAGAATGTCCAATAGTGTACACTTGTAACACTAGTGATGTACTGTATGACGGATAATTCTAATTCTAAGAAAAACTGTTTCAACAATACAGTTGCCTTTAACAGTGGTGGGCTTTGGTCTCATGTTGGTAATCGTTTGCCCAGCGGTTGTAAGGTTGCCTTTATCACCTTGACTGAGGAACTCCCATAAGATGTTATTATGATTTGGATCAAACTGTCACTTTTCAATGTTAAAAACAGCTTGTGGCCTCTGTCTGCCATTAGACTCGTAGGTCCGAGTTCAATCTGGTGTGTCAAACTATAACAAATTACAGTATATCCAATGCTTTATGCCTCATTGTTTGAAACTAAGTAGGGGTGTACTATCAAGCTGCCTCATGCTACAGAAACAAAGATAGTCTCCTGCCCTATGGGCCTCATGGTTAGGGAACCATTGGTTCCCAAGGGTACTTATTTATATGGTAAAATACAGAAGTGGGTAGTGTTAATGAACACAGCAGCAGTGGGTATTATGAAAAGTTGAACATTTTTTACTTTATACGTTAAAAAAAGTAAAAATCCCTACATTTCTTGATAAATAATTCATTCAACTGCATATGCAATTTCCAGTCGACATGGTTTACAAACCATATACAAACATTTTCTATGGAGACCAGGCCAAGTGTCCAGCCAGAACAATTACTTTTTTTTAAGGAGAGGTCTACGCCATAACTTGCACAAACCACAACAGCTTAGTTACTATTTTGAAGACAAAATATGGTGTTTTGGTTGAACTTTTCTCAACTCGGATTCCAAGCACAGACAATGATTTGTCATTGTAATTTTATATGGGGTAAAAATACACAACCTGAAACATATTTCTCCTTTTTCCCCAAATTGCCCCTCGTGAATAGATTTAACCAATATTTATTATAGAATGAGAATAAAGTGTGCATAAATGCTGTATTTTATCTGGGTGTTTGGCTCTGCTGCATTTTCTCCCTGCTTGTTGGCACAATTAAACACCATCATTAAACATTAAGAGCAGGCAGATAGATATACAATAACAACCCCCTATGGGAAACAGAAATAGCAGACCAAACCCACTGGTGGTGCTGGGGCGGTGGTGGCAAACACTACAACAACCAGGCAGTAGTAACCTTATGCACAACTAGAAAAAGTGTCCCTCGGGTGGCAGGTCTCCACCAGGTCAGGTGGAGACCTGCCACCTCCTGGTGGCGCTATCATAGGCCAATGTGAAAAAGCACCCTCAGGCCTTTGATGGCAAGTGGAGGATTTGAGGCATTTTGTGTTTTGCAAAACTCCTCCTCTGGTTGGCACCATAAGAAGCAATTTGAAAATGGATTTATTATGGAAAAGGATTTATTCATCAGCCTAGTAAAATAATAATAATGTAATGTAAAATGCACGCTGTGCTTATGATTTGAGTGTTTGTTCAAAATGATCCTGCAAACTTTGGGAGCCACTCCACATTAGGATGTAAAGACAGCGACATATCAGACAGATGTATCTGGTCAGAATGGAGGAGACTAAAACATGTGGTTTACAAAAGTTGTTCTCCTGGTAGCGCTATAAAAGGCAGATGGGAAAAAATGCAGGTCAAATATTTTTCCTTTACATTTCACACAGATGGGAGTGTAAGTGATAGGTAAAAAGGTGTAGGCTATACTTTTGGCCCAATCCCCCAATGGCTATAACCCATTGTAGCCTACTGGCTATGACAGGCCACTCTGGGAAAAATGAGGCAGAGGTTCATCATTGCCATCCAGGGACTGTGTGTGCAAAGTTTGGCATCGATTGGGTTAACGATGCCAGAGATAGCTGTACACAGACAGACGGATGGAGAAACGGACAGAGTGCGAAACATACTCTCCCCCAGGCCTTCGGCCAGGTGGAGACGATGAAGGCAGGTAGACTGCATGCTCGATCCGTGCTTGATTGATAAACCTGCTTGCCGTAGCAAGCAGCCGTTCCTACTACAACAGAACGGACACCTTAACGTAGTAAATGCCACAGCTTAAAGTCCCTAATGAAGGCAGGTAGACTGCATCCAGTCTCGACAATGAAGGCAGGTAGACTGTATCCGTCTAGACGAAGGCAGGTAGACTGCATCCGTCTAGACGAAGGCAGGTATAGACTGCATCCGTCTAGACGAAGGCAGGTAGACTGCATCCGTCTAGACGAAGGCAGGTAGACTGCATCCGTCTAGAGCAGGGGTTTTCAACCTTTTTGAACCCAGGGCCCACCATTCATCCAGCATTTGAGCCACGGACCACCACTTGATTACATTTTCACCCCAAAAACCTCAAACTAAAGAATTCTTTTGGTTTTGTTCACAATTCCAGGCTGGATTTTGCAAACAAAACAGTGTAGATTTCTTAATTAAGTGGTGCTCATTCAGATGGTGATTATTTTAACTCTTGAGAGTGTGAAAATGAAACCAAATGGACCCGCAAGGGTCCATTTGGTTTCATTTTTACATTCTCAAGAGTTACATCTGGTTACCCAACTTAGCT